>JAUOBX010279841.1:0-17454 GCA_032360705.1 Eupentacta quinquesemita
CCCCCCCCCCGATGAGGGACCTCATTCGTAATAATAATAATGATCTCGAAGCGTAGCCCAGATGCTGACCTAAGAGCTCTGGTAGGAGCATGCAGCTGAACAAGCTCTAGGATGAAATCAGGTGCCTCGCAGCTAATCACCTCATAAGTGAGCAGAAGGATGTTAAAAGTGATCTTCTGACTGATAGGGCGCCAGTGGAGCTGGTAGAGCAAAGGAGTGATATGCTCTCGACGAGAAACACGGAGAATAAGGCGTGCAGCGATGTTTTGCACTCGTTGAATCTTGTGGATTAGGTTGTCAGGAAGATCAACTAACAGTGATTTGAAAGCGTTCAGCTTAGACGTAACAAAAGCATGGACCAGCATGGTGGTGATTTTCTGATGTAGATATTGGCGAATGTTCCCTATCCTACTAATTACATGTAGAGCAGCTTTACAAAGGCAATGCACATGACAAGACACTTTCATTGAAGAATCCATGATCATTTCTAAATGCTGAGGAACAGGGTAGATAGTAGAAATGCCGACTTTGATAGTAGGATTCCAAACAGAATTACTGAAGTGAGACGAGAAGTAAATGAACTATCTGTCTTCTTTTCATTCAGCACAAGCATGTAGGAACGGCACCACGATATAATGACAGTAATGATGCGCATTGCTGGTGTTGTATTACAAGTTGTAAATTCGCGAGTCGTTTCGTGTAGGCGGGATAGAGCTGGGTACTAGACTGCTAGAGCAATCTGGGAATTCTGGAGGATGTGGGCGTTGGTTTATCGGGTCATTTTCAAATTCACCACAATACTCCGGAGCCAAGGATGAATGGTAGTAGATGAGCATGATTTTCGCTTAAGGCTGCAGGTCCGAAATCGTGTGTATACGATAGCAACCTGGTACCGTACCTCGCCAGAATGGATATGTATTGAAGAGAGCTAATCCCTGCATAATGATAACAGAGACAATAATGAAATTTGTTCCTACATTATTCGAATAATCTGTGGAAGACAGGCGTGAAGGGTCAAAGGATTTTCACTCCCGGATAACAATATGTGAAACGAATGAATTTCGATATCCTCACACATGTAACAATTGCGGGATAAGATATATATATATATATATATAAATAGAAATGATGTAGTGAGGATTTCTGAGATGTATGTCTTCGAAGATGCGTATATGAGCAATTTGGCAGATTGGTATGTACTATTTGGGCGAGTATTTAGTTATTTAAATAGTGGAGGTTCACACAATGCTGCTCAAGTCATGATATGAAATACAGCATTGTTGATGGTGTGATGAATTGGGACCAGCCCGTCTCTAGAAAGCTATATATTGACAAAATGTTTCCTCTTCCTCTTTTTCAAGTAGAAAAAATGGGTTAGAATGTAACCGACAACTACCTGCTATCTCAACACATTCAAGAAGTTCTTATTGCAGTCATAACGGTGGAATTGGATCGAAAGATGTCAAATTATGGAATGATAGCAATTGACAACAAAACTGTTCTTACGTACACAATTAAAACATTTGAATGTGGGCTCTGCTTGCGAATGGAGAGCCAATTCGTTTACCTTTGATTAATGTTGTTTAGATAAATTCAAACAACACATAACATTTTGAACTGAAGCACTGGATACCCGAGCAAAGTGGCAACACCGCGTGTTACAAGCCACAGTCATGGTCGGCGATAGCCTATATTGTTTTTTGAGACTGAAATAACAAACACATCATTTCACGATGTCATAACTAAACGAGTGGAGTGCCTTGGGATCACGGATCGATAAAATACAAACAATAATTAGTGTGAGCAAAGCTGAGATGGTAGGAAAATCCCGTGAGGTCTATATATAAGGTACAGTAAGGGAGATACGACGAAGTAAACACATGCGATTCCAATTTATTAACCTCCTGTTTATGAGGTTGATCAGAACATGTTATGAAATAATTCGCTGGACTGGAGGCGTTCACTCGATGAATGGGTGTTTCTCAATACGAAGATAGACGGAATCTAATTTTTTCAAAGTGCAATCCATTCAATTCGCTGTTATACTCTGACAACTGCAAAACATGATTATCGATTGAGTGTTATCGACGTTATCATCTAACGATCAACGTAGGAGATGATCAAACAACGTGGCGCCCTCAAACATATTTAGGGATAGAATATACTTTCTGGTATACTACATTATTTTTGCAAACAAGAGTGGAAACGGAACTTCTATTAGTTGAAAACTGTTGACTATTGGCTGATTCTACTGGGTATGTTCATTTGGTTTCAATGATCCTACCTCGTGGAAACTCGGCAGCATTCCTATTGGGATAACGCGTCAGGCACGTCGTCGCAATCGCTCTATTTGTGTATGATTCATACTAAATGTTGCCATACTCTAAATGAACTAAACAGCTTTAGGCCGACAGACAGTCCTAATTAGTATGGGTAGCAGCAAATCAGCTGGAGGACTAATCGCAGGAAAATGATGCACATGTTATTCACCAATCTGCGTTACGCCAGTTCTGTTCCACTACAACCGCTCTGTTCTTGGACTACCGTCCGACTAGCCTATTATACGAGTGGGAGACCGCCGCTCAAACCAAGTGATGACAATCGATTGCAATTGGTGAATACGATGGGTCAGAATCAACACATCACATGAATCACATAAAAAACAGGTATCCAGGGTGCCGTGAGGGTATTATAGGCTGATATAACCACCATCTAATGTAGTATTGATCGACTGATCGTATGGGTTATTTAAGTAATATTTACATAACATGAACGCGGTAATAACAGTGTGTAACGATGATAACTTTATCATACATATTCTTCGCAAATCAACTGAGAGGTTTCCGATGCGCAATGCGTTGTACGATAATAATACTATTTTTATCGATTATCGTCAATCATAACCATTAGAAACGATGAGGGTACGACGAATATTAGAAGCCTCGGGAGAGGGATAAGCCCACCGATATTCAAATTCAGTTCGCCCAGAGACAATGATTGACGAGTGTCGGATAAGTATAATGTGTTTGGGAGAGGTGTGATATTCCTCACTATCGTGTAGTTAGCAAGGTCAGAAATGAAGTGAGTGAGCGGAACTATATATACTCATAAGTTAAAATTATCAGTTGACAAACTAGGAAATGGTCAAATTGACATCTTCTCTTCTTTTTCGGTCCATCATACACTATTTTCCCAGGAGTGCTCCACCGCAGGCATGTGGGTTATAGGACAAAATATCGTCCACATGTTCAACACAGGGGAGATCAAAATATTTCCATAATTGTTAGTGAATATTATATAATATATGAATAATATATAATATTTAACACCTTCGATACCCCTGATTTCTACACATGTCACTAAACAAATCGGCGAGCACGCCAAGTATATAATGGCAATCCATCATCACGTCACTGCAATATATTATAAAAAGACGCTAGCGTATCCAGTGCTCTCTCAGGGTTTGATCATCAAATCAGATTCGTATTCATCACATACCTGTCCATTGGTATCGTTGGAGGACGTGCATAATGGTTGATCCAATCGATCTGCAAGATGTGAATAGACCTTGTAACACATGAACAAAGACACAGAAACCCACAGAAAAATAAGAACATTAAAAAACGTACACCTTTCTGATGTAATGTTATAAAAGTAATTCCATAGTAACGATTAGTGAGTGAGAGATACATATGAATTACAATGGTGTTTAGTTATTTTTAGGATTTTTAGTTTCCATGATACGTTGTTCATATGTGGACATACCTGCACGAGTAACTCGATAATTATACAGCTGTTGTAGATTATTCCAACGTGATGAGATTCTACATCCTAATAATTATCCGTCGTGTTATTCAGATACGAGTGTAATAATACTGAATGTTCATCCAGTCGTGTGCAGTCCTGACAGTCAATTACATATATCAGCGACATGATCCAGGTATCCATGGTGCTGCTGAATTACCATCGGATGATATAACGACCCGTGTTCGTGTACATATATTAGCATACATTTCGTCATTTACAGCAAATTCACACAATGTTTATCCAATCATCCAGCGTCAAAAATAGGTTAATATGATTCATCCACAGAATGTGAGTAATTTATGTTGCAGGGTGTTATAAAGCTGCACAGGTTAAACAAATGTCTACTTGTTATATATATATATGCACCTGTCCTCAAGATCATCACTCACAGCGCATTATTCTACGTCTTGTTGGTTCGATCCCATGCATAGAAGACTGTCGGAATCTGCTGCTATATCTACTATTGACCACCATTACGAAAAGATTGAGCATAGTGCAGTACGTCGCAACTGCCGCTGTAGTAAAGTTCATCATATTTGCTGACATAGCTTAAGTACTTATAGCCCATTACCACAAGGAATGGTTAACCAAGCATTTAACACATCTCAATGCCTTCACATTACTTGTGACTGAAAAGTGAACCCCCAAAAAGCCATCAAAACCGATTTTGCAAATTAACTCGTTAGTATGCGCATTAATAAGTGGGCGCGAAATCTGTATCACTCAAATTTCAGTATCTCGAAAACTATGACCCCCAGTCAGTGACTCATTCTTTTTGGTAATCATCACTTCGGGAACTCGAACCACTGGTAAAAGACAGAAAATATGCCTGAACATGTACATGAACACAGCTCGTACATCATAAAGATGTTACCTCAGCTTACTACAACTACACATCACCCTGGATAACTGGATCATGTTAAACAATTTCAACTGTGCACATTCTGCGCCGCAACAACAAATGTCAAAAGTAGCCTCACATAAACACGACTCGTATATACATCACGCGACAGATAATTATTGCCATGTAGGAACTCACCACGTTGTAATTGTCTACTCTAGCTGTAGAGTTATCGATCAACTCGTGCTGTTGGGTAAAACACGGTTTCAGGGTATAATAGAACGAGGAGTTGGCGTATCTCGTGTGCTCCAATGATTTGATTACATCAGATAGAATTCGAATTCATCCCATTTCTGTTCGGTAGCATGTAGTATCGCACATAAACGGGGGTATGGAAACCCAATAAGGACACTTTTTTTATGTCATGTTATGAAAGTAATGTTGTAGTGACCATGCGTGACTGAGGGACACATATGAGCTACACAGGTTGTCAGCGTTCCCTGTTAGGCTTATTCATACACAATATACCAGAAGTGAAAACCAAATAAATGTAAAATAGCAAGTATAACATTGCGAGCCCCGTCAAATCAGTAAACAGCAGTCTGCTAGTTAGGAAACATTTGCATTACAAGAGTACTCGATTCTTGGGAGAACACCCTCTACCAGTAGGTTAGGTTAACACCCTGTCCTACCATTCAACATTACAACGTTGGTTAAACTACTCGAGTTCTCAGTTGTGGTGACAGTATGCGGTTCCGCAGCTATAAGAGTATACACTTGATCAGGAACATTGCTTTGTACACAGCATATTTTTGGGTGATAATCTGTTTTTCTATTCTTTCCATCGACGGGAAGCGAACTCTTGCATTCCTAATGTGATGTGTCACAACTGCAAGAGATCTTCTGTTTGCGACTGATCGAGGTAAAATACGGTATCAGACCTTGTCAATATCCTTGGTCACCATGTTGCTGATGGTGTTTAGATGTGGCTGCGTCACATTGACAGCCAGTTGTGGTAGAGCCTAGCACACAGCGTCAGTCTTATAGAACAGCTGCATAATGATATTCGATGTATCAAATGTCTCCATGAAAGTGCGCGCCTAGTCGCAGGGTCGCTTGCTAAGATAGAATCTTATGCAGTATGCATGACCTAATGTAGTTTGGTTTTTACTGAAGTCTCCGCTTCCCACATCAATTGCACTAGATATCTTTGCTGCCAACAAATCCGAGTTGGAACAAGGAAACACTCCTAATTCACTAACTTCGTTTCTCACAGAAAGTGCTATGCACTTACATGCCGTCATGGAACTATAGGGGCCTTAGAGCTGCAAGATTGCCTTTACCTGCCAAACAGGCAGACGTAGTTCCCATCTCACAATCATAATCAGTTCTGCTCTTTCTAGAGGAGGTAATCCCTCACGGAACCTAGTGCCGACGCGACTGAGGAAGGGCTGTGGATAGTTACTGGGCCAGGAGCGCCCACTTCCATGCATCCAGGGCTTTTGTTGCTACTCATTAGTTATTGGTAGGCGTTTCCCGCATGCAGCATGCTTTTCCAATCACCACCATTTTGTCGGCATTCATATTCGTAACCTGTAACATGTAAGATGTGTTGTATTCTTTGATAAAAAACATCAAATATATTTATTTGGCAATACTTATATGTATAGCATTGCACGCTGCGTTAAAATCAGTAAACAACCTTTCGCAAGTTGGGAAACATTTGCAATTAGGGCGCATCACATTCCCAATTTATCTGTCTCCATTGTGTAATCCGTTTTCATCTGATGATAGCTATCAAGCAAGCGGGCAAAACAGTGTTTTACCCAACAGCACGAGTTGATCGATAATTATGCAGCTGTAGTAGACTATTACAACGTGGTGAGTTTCTACATAGCAATACATCTGTTGCGTCGTGCAGACACGAGTCCTGTTCCTGTGAGGCTACTTTTGACATTTGTTGTTGCGGTGCGGAATGTGCATAGTTGACATTTCCCAACATATCTCATCGACATGATCCAGGAATCCAGAGTGTTGTGTGGTTGTAGTTAGCTGAGGTAATATCATTATGATATACGAGCTGTGTTCATGTACAGGCATACATTTGTTTTTCACCAGTGGTTCGAGTTCTCGAAGTGATGATTAACAAAAAGAATGAGTCACTAAGTGGGTGGATGAGGGTGAATAATAACAAAATGCTCCAAAGATATAAACACACTGATGATACAATAGTAACTAGACTGTACTGAACAACCAACACTCACATCAATTTCAGGTCTTACCAACTTGCACTGTAATTATAAATTGACCATTAATCCCTAAAACAGCTGTTGAATGCCTAAATTGTAAACTAGCTATTTGATTAATAGGAATTGTTTGAACAAATAATGGCACAAAAAGCTACAATCTTGCCAACGACCAAATAATATACGTAGATACTCGAACAATTATTGGTGAATCGTTTTATAGGCCACACTTTGCATAAATCGTACCCCGCTTTTCCTAAATAGTAAATTACTAACGTACACATATGCTCATGTGTTCCTCACTTTCGATCGATACTCGTCGTGTTGAGATATAAAAACCACTATTGAAAACAAAATAACAATACTATTTAAATATTTGTCATATATTTAAATCTTAAATCGGTATAGATTACCGTATTTTGCTTGTTCATGTAACTTGCGTATATACATAGTCTCTCTGGCTCCGATCCTTCATTTGTTAAAGCTCGTTTCATCATAATAACCTAATACCAAGGTACGAAATTGCGTCCCAATTAAATGTCATGTCATTGGAAAATGATTAGCAATGATTCCTTATAACCCTCAAGACAACCCCCCCCCCCCTGAAATGGATTACAAGAAGTAACGTTTAAATGTCCAAGACAGACTGGATAACATACCCTTATCTGAACTGTTATCAGTATACATATAATGTATTATAATGGATATATAATATTATAGCGTTACTACCACCCCTGAGTTTACCACTGAGTTCCAAACGAATACAGAACATTTACTCTGCGTTCATCTACATTACTTAAATGCAGCGTACCGTGTAGGCGACTATCGTTCAATGCGTCTCATTGGATAGGCTACTCCTGAATAATTATGATGAACTATTCCAGCACGTCAAGTGTACTGCCGTTATCAACTGCGCATGCCTAGATAAACTTTAATGAAGAACGTGACGTTAGCGTATCACGTGTTCCCTGATAGTTTGATTACATCAGATGAGATTCGTATTCATTCCCTGCCTGTACATTGTCATGTGGTTGATCAGATCGATCTGCTAAACGTGACTAGGACAATAAAACACATGAGCAAAGATACTGTATCTCCAAATACACATTAGCAAACGTATATTTTTCTGATGTAATGATGAAAAAAGTTATTTCATTGTGACCATTTGTGAGTGAAGGATACATATGAACTATACATGTTATTAGTTGGAATCTCCAGTTACACTTGTGTATTTCACCGTAATCCGATGCATCCCATTGAATAACCAGAGTACCCGAATCATTGGTATGTTTCAAACAAACGATCCCGTGTTCTACCCAACAGCCTCAGTAAATCAATTATTATACAGCTGTAGTAGATTATTACAACGTGGTGATTTGCTACATCCTGATAATTATTTGTCTCGTTATTCAGAAACGAGTCGTGCCTATGTAATAATACGGAATGTTTATCTATACGTGCACAGTTAATTACATATCTCAGCGAGAGGAACCAGGTATCCAGGGTGCTGTGTGGATGTAGCCAGAGGAAGTATCATCAGATGATGTTACGTGCCGTGTTCATGTACATATATTAGCATACTCTTGACATTCACAACAAATTCACAGAACGCTTGTCCAGTAATTCAGTGTCAAAAATAGGTTAATGGTAAGTATCTCATATGTCCCGAAGGACCGGGTGAGATATTGTACTCAGTTTGTCATTAGGCCTATAGTGACTGCTGCTGCTGGTCGCCATAGCAACGGTTGCTATGGTAACACTTCTAATCAGGTAGATACTTGCATTGGGGTTATCCTATGAAGGGGTACACATGGATGTCAAGAGGTTCAGTAACGAGGTACGAGCAACAATGTTCCTGTTTGTGTGTGTGTGTTTGTCCGATTTTGGTGTGTTTCCCATATATTTTAGGCTTGGAATGCATGAACTCAATAAAATTGTACACAGTGGTGGGAATAATATATGTTTCTTCTTCATAAATTTAGGCGAACATTTTGAAAAATGCAGAATCTGGAGGGGAATTCCCGGATTTTTGAGCAAATGGTGATGTCGGTAATTTTTTGCCATTTTTCATGATATTCAAGAAATGCGAGGCTCAAGTGATGTTAATCTTCTCAACGATGTGAGAATGGACAAATTACGTATTTTTCCTCAATTTGGGGCAAGAATTACGAAAAATGCAGAATTCAGGGGGAAATTCCCAGATTTTTGACGAATTCTGATTTTGGCAGATTTTTCGCCATTTTTCATGATATTCAAGAATTGCAATGCTGAAATGATTTAAATTTCCCAACAAGATGAGAATGAACAAATTACAGATCTTCCTTAAATTTGGGGCAAGAATTCCGAAAAATGTAGAGTTCGGAGGGAAATCCCTGATTTGGTGGAAATTTGTTATTTTGCCAGATGATTCTCCGCTATTTTTTTCATGATATTCAAGAATGGCAATGCTCAAATGATTTCAAACTTCCCAACAAGGTGAGAATTGACAAATTACAGATTTTCTCTCAATTCGGGGTGAACATTTCAGAATTTGGAGAGAAATCCCCGATTTGGGGGAAAATTCGTTATTTGTGCTGATTTTCCCCCTTATTTTTCATGATATCCAAGAATTGCAATGCTCAAATGATTTCAAACTTCCCAAAAAGGTGGGAATTAACAAACCACAGATTTTTCCTCAATTTGGGGTGAACATTTAAGAATTTTGTGGAAATTCCCTGATCTAGGGAAAATGGTAAAAAGGTATTCAATAATTGCCATGCTCAAAATGAATTTGAACTTCCCAACAAGGTAAGAATTAACAAATTACAGATATTACCTCAATTCAGGGCGACAATTTCAAGAAATGCATGATTAGGAGGGAAATCGGATTTGGGGACCAATTGCTATTTTGGCTAATTTTTCGCTATTTTCATGATATTCAAGAATCGTGATGCTCAAATAATTTCAGTTTTCCAACAAGGTGAGAATGAACAAACATCAAATTTGTCCTCAATTTGGAGCACAAATTAGGAAAATACTGAATTTGGAGCGGAATATTCACTGATTTCAATGAACATTGTGAATTCGGCTAATTTGCCACCATATTTCATGATATTCGAGACTTGCAACGCTCGGATGATTCCAGACTTTGCAACAAGGTGAAAATGAACAAATTACCAAATTTTCTTCAATTCGAGTCGGAAAAAAGAAGGATATTCCCTAATTTGAGGGAAAATTGTGAATTTGGATAATTTTTTGTCATTCTTCATGATATCCAAGGCTCAAATTATTTTATACTTTACAGCCGCAAGGTAGAAATTAACAAATTACAGTTGTTCCGCAACTTGGAGCACATTTTCTGAGAAATTCGGAATTTAGAATTAAAAAAGTTGGCAAATACAATGCTTGAAAATGTAGAATTTGGTCGCTACGGTGATGATGCATTGTGGGTAACACCTTCGGAATACCTCAATTAGGTTCATGCGTTCTGATTGGTATAAAGCCATCTGATACCAGTCCCGAATCCCATTCCGAGGGTACCATTGTTTGTATGTTTCTAGTTTGGGGAAATTTACTGAGTGTAACCTTCAAATACGTAGCCAATATATTGCCGTAGTTACTATGTATTGGTAAATCCCACAATATAGTAGTGTGTACCATTGTTCCTAAGATGGTGTAGAATACTGCATGTTTACAGTGAACCAGTTTGAAGAGCACTGTGTTGGGCAGTTAGCCCAGGCCTATCGTTTTATGTCTTTTTCGATAGCATCCGATGAGATATGCAGATTGCCCTCTTGTTTACGTTGCATAATATTCTAATCTATAGGTAAAACATGATATGTAACCCTGTGGAGTGAAGTAGTTCGAGTCTCTAATGTGAGTGATCGAGGAAACGCCAGCCGTGTGAGTGATCGAATGACAGTATGTATACTAACAATATGATTTAATAACAAAACATACTGATAAAACTGATGATTTGTTTGTAGACCACGTATTGCATGAATCGTACACCGCTGTTTCAAACAGTCAATCACAAATTTGCTCGATCGTGCTCATGTAAGCATAATATATTTGTATGAATGTTATTCAATTGAGCACCGGCAAAGATGTGTTGACAAATCTCAACAACACAATCCATTCAGGCTTTTCCATGGTGTTGTCTGGATACTGTGAGCTGATGCACAACCAGCGTAAAAAAGGTTGAAGGACCGTATCCACGGAATGCTGGTATCAATTCGCACGCTGAGTTGAACGCTAATAAACCATGATCGGGTGTAACTTTTTGATGTATCAGAGTATTGAATGACCTTCTCGAAAACAGTATTGAAAATCGAGAACGAAGAGTAAATGACAGAGTAGGCGAGAGAAGTTTATCGATGGAAATGAAATATCTAGTAATGAAATAAAAACACACAGGCATCATAACACAATGATGGATGTAGAAATACAATCAGTTATGAATGGTTCCATAAAGTATACATCGTGCATGAACAATATGTCTCCAAATGAGGACATATTTAGTTGGTTCGGATAGGTCTAGCTTCATAGTTGATTGGACGTGAAATATTTCATAAAAATCGGACTACAAAACATTTACTGGTCATTTTGACTAGATAAATGTTCATGAGAGTCCAATATCTTTTTGACGCAATCCCTTCCTTATTACTCCATGACTTTCATACTTTGGCAGTATATATATATTGTTATCTGTGTCTGTACAATGCCTCCAGATTATCAGAAAGTACTGACGCTGTTCGGAGTTTAAGCCATGCTCTGTTCTTGGATGGTACTAATTCTTTTAAATCGTATTTAGCTTACCGGACAAAACTGAGTAGGAATATGGTATACGCCTCTAATGTGGTCAGGAACGAGCTGAAGCAGGTTGAGCAGCTCTGTTATATTGGAATAGAAACCGAGTCAGCTCTACTAAAAGTGTAAACAGAGTGATTGATGACGTTCGGTTTAGATATTTGTGTAGAAACTGACAGATAAAAAGGAGAATTAATTGATTTATATCTCAACTTGTCCAAATCCGATGAGGCAGGTATTTTACCAAAGCGCATATGAAAGGCCGTTTTAACATTTATACCAGAACTGCAGATATCCTGGAATAAATTTTGACATCAAAAATTGATTTCCCAATATCTCTAATTGAATTTTGGATCCTATTACAATTATTTCAGGATATCCATTTTTTACCGATATCCAATGAAATTTGTTAATATCGGAAATACAACTCCAGGTTCCAAAAATATTGCTGTTTCCCTAATATCATATCATATTCAGAATTCAATTCGTAATTTCTATAACTCAATTTGTGATATCCAGAATTCAAGCAGTGATATCTATAATTTTTTTGCAGATATGAAGGATGAAATTTTAGATAACAAGAATTTGTTTTCAGATGCCCCGAATTTCAGATATACCGGGTTCAATTTCACATAGGCCTAACGCGAATTCAATTTCAGATATCTTGAATTCAGTTTCCGATATCACGAATTCAACTTCAGATATCCCGAATCAGTTTCCGATATCATGAATTTAATTTCCACTATCCTGAATTCAATTTCTGATATACTGATTTATATCAATATTAATTTGTGATATCAAGGATTCGATGTCTGATATACTGATTTATATCAATATTAATTTGTGATATCAAGGATTCGATGTCAGATATCCTGGATTCAATGTCAGACAACCAGAATTCAATTTGTGATATCCCGAATTCAATTCTATATATCCCGAATTAATGTTCAGATATCCTGAATAAATTTTCAGATATCCTGAATTCCATTCCTGATATCTGGATTATAATTTCCGATATCCAAATTCGATTTATTGATATCAAAATATCCAATCAATTTTCGACATCTTGAATTCATCCAAGATATTCGCAATTATGGAATTAACATATAAGAACGGCTTTCCATACACGCGCGCAAATCCGTTATTTAGCTGAGTGATCGCAGTCAATAACTGAACGCAGTGAATGATAAGAAACATAATCATCATTAGACTTGACGCCGCGGGATGCTTATCCAGTCGCAAACCGTCGCAATTAGGTTGATGGATCTAAAGAATCCAAGCATGCAATTTAAGGAGAAAGATACTACAGGCTTATATAACAATTGAATGGTGTAGCAGTGTCAAGTGGTCCGGTGTTCTCAAATATGAACAATGTCCGGTGTTGCGATGGATATGTGTTGGCGAGGATTGTGTGATATATATATATCATGCTAATGTAAACACGTCGACAACTGTTTGTCGATGATCTTCTCACACTCTTCATTACTCTTCAATTTCAAATGTCACGATCTTACATAGCCTACGGAACTGGCTATACTACTTAGTACGTACGTGTCGATAGAAGAATTACCTTTTTTCAACACAACAATCCAACAGATTCTCAATTAGATAAAAAAGAAGTGTATATAAAATGTATGTTTTGCAATCCAGTTAAAACCGGGAGTCTCGATAGAAAAGACCCATGCCTGTATGTCAAAAAGGATAAGAGTAATGATGAACTGGAATGCAAATCAGAGAGTCAACATGCTTACAGTAGTTTTAGGACTCTATGGACAAATTGACCTCAGATTACTCGATCGACTGAAGTAACTCGTTTATATCATACTAAACATGCATGGGAATCAAACATACGATGAATGGGAATCGACCATGATGGCTTGTCTAATTGTTGAAGTTATGACGCCTGATATTATATCGCGTTTAAACATAGTCTTGTCTGCCATTCTGATTCAACTTATCATATAGCTTGAACCTAATTGTAGCCGTTATAGCGTGTGTATGAACTCAGGCACGGAGTGAGGGTAATCGATAAGCAAGCAGCTGTATTCATCGGGACATACAATTCGTAATATCGTCCCAGATACAAGGATCAATGATACATCAGGCGGTATGACTAATGTTATTGGCATTTGAAATACAACACTCAGCAATCATCTTACCATGCCCAACTCTAGAAGCAAGGTACTCAACGTATAGCAGGGTGAGGAATGCATAGCGTAATACCACTGTTCAATGTGAGAATATGTGTATTGTGAATGTCTACCCGAAGTATGATCGAGTGAGTACGTATAACAGTATTGTGTGGTGATGAGTGGCGGAATGTATGAGTTGAGTGATATACACACTAGGGATGTAGAATCGTAAACTGACATGAATAAATTGCATAGTCCAAACTTCGAGTTCACTTATCAGGTCGTTTTAGATTAGTCGCCCATGACGCTGTTAGCGTCCATATATATATATATATATAATTAGATAAATATCGAGTAATAAACAGTTACAGACCGATTCACGTTAGCCATTCTGTTGGTATTAATACACTTGGTTGCATATTCGTGTCTCCGCATATCCGTACTACGGACTATACTGGCTCATGTACAAATGAGTTTCGAATTGAACACTTAAAGTGCAATACACTGTCATTCAATTCATCAAACTGGGAGCCCAAATCTTATTGCATCATTACGTACTCCCACATGGCCCTATAGTCTTGATGTAATCAAGTCACGCAATCAATACCAATATATTATAACCTACATATATTACATACTCGTCTTACAAGCCGTGTTCGTGCAGGCAACCTCACGACATATGAAATAAGGACAGAAAATCCAGACCATCATTATCGAATATAGGTTAATAATTCATATTTAAAGAATTCGGTAGAAGTTACAGTCTGATGTAAAGGTGTGTTGGAGTCTCATTCGAAGTGGAGAGAAATCCAGTATAACTTCAGTGGAGAATGAGTGGTCCATTGAGGTGGTAAGTCACTGAAAAATGGGCGGAGACTGTGTAAGTTATTGTCGATCGTTGTGAACACGCCAATTACGCAAGTAGGCTAGAGCAAGCAACCTTGCTGAATCCCAATTCACTATTCAAGAAGACTATGCTACTTGTTTTGTCGTGAATTTTTTTGAAGCCTTCTTGATATCTATGGAAACATGGATTAGGTATCGCAGATCCTTTGTGATGTGTCACTGGTAGCTTCTGTCCTGCTTGAATCAGATCAGCTGGTTGTTATCTACTCCTTCTGACATTCCATTCTACATCAGCTATTTGGCTATACAGTTCTGAGGAATACTCATCCCATCTTTTCAGAATGTTCTCAACCTCCCTTTCTTGTGTATGGTGGTGTCTGGTTGGGTCTTGCACCAGTTATTTGTAAAATCGCTGTTGATTCATGACTCACTCGTTTATCTAATACATTGCTTGATTTTCTGACTGACCAGTTTGTACTGTTCAGCTCCATTAGTTCAATCTCGCTCCATCAGCTCCCGACGTCCGTCGCACAGGTTCAAGATGTCATCTGAAACCCATGGATTTCTTAGCTGGCCGTGATTTGCTCTCAAAGTGACGACTATCATAGTCACATCTTCTTCATTCGAATCATTCAGGCTGAGTAGTACCTTACCGGGGCACATGGGATATATCTGCTTCCCGGTAGTGAGCCTGTTGAATCAATCAAGGCTGCGTATTATATATTGTGAGGTTAACGAGACAACAGGAATTGGAGTGATATATCTGTATGATAACTGAAACTATTAAGATAGCTTCAGGAAATGCCCACTTTCATATGTACCTGTCGGCAGAGTCAAAACTCACAGTGCATGCCTCTTCGTCTTATCGGTTCGATCCCTTGCACCAAAGGCTGTCGGAAGACTGATTTTCATGTACTATTGACAGCCATTACTGAAATATTGAGCATGTCGCATTACTATGTATATTTCATCGTATTTGCTGTCATACCTTAAACGACTCCAACAGCTTTGCATTGGTTGACATTCTTGAGTAGGGAGTAGCAGCAGGTCAGCAGAAGGAATATTCGCAGGAAACTTATGTACTCGCTTCTTCTAAATGTGCATCGTATCACCTGTTCCATTCCGCCGTCTTGAAAGAGCCACATTACTTGCTGCCTACATTAGACAAATACATGAGGGCAACCCCGAATTTATTGGACCACTACGCAGCTGTTGAAGGGAGCGGTCACAGGGCCTTCAAGAGTAGAAATCCGCCGCTTTAGTCAAGTTATGGCAGTTGACTGCAAATAATGAAATTACGTGATCAGATTCAACATATCACTTGTATTCTAATAATTACCTGTAGCATTGTCGAATACAAACCCGTGTTCGCGTAGGCGTCTACATGACGTTCACCCTGACGCCGACCGTCACAAATAAGGTCATGTGACACATCTGAAGAACCAGGTATCCGAGATGATGCAAACAATTAGAGGCTGATATACTCATCATCTGATCTAACATCCGTGAAGAGATCTGAATACCTAATAGGACAAGAATGGATAAAATATTACGGGTTTTAGTAACACTTCGATTTAAATGATAAAATGGAATAGGGAGTTCCCTATAGCGTATGGATATTTAGGCAAGTTTAGATATCATGAACGCGCTGATAACTGCAATGCAATAACAGCAATGTGAATACAGACCTACAAAGTCATTTCAATTTTTCATTTTCGGTCACGAACCACATAGTATATATTCAGTTTTAGGCTATCGTATTACATGACTGATATATGAGTAATTCAAGCACCTCCACAAATCGAAATTATTCGATATTCATTCCTATTTTTCCCTCAATTCTTTGCATTCTTTTCAAGTCTGCTGAAACAAACCTGAGAACAGTTGTGACGCGCAAAGTGGTAAACAAAAAATATTACTGACACGAACATATAGAACGAGAATGGAAACCTTATGACGGATGTTAGGAATCTCAAAAGAATAAACGCATGGCGCTTTGCATGAAGGGAACACATCATTGGGACGTAATAACATTGGAGTGTATTTCCGATGTACCGATACTTTTACCCAGCATCTGCCGCTTCATACGTATGTCTAGCTAATATCTGTGAAGCGCTCTAATTAAATCATTGTCTTCATACAGCGCCATATGAGTGTGTGATATCAGCATACATCAAGATTCGTGGTCATCATAAACAAGTTCATTGACTTTGTTGACATACAACGTTATCAAGAGGTAGTTACTGAATAGTTGAGCTTCCTGACTGAAAGTTGGGGTGTCAGAGAAATTAGGGATGATTTATATATCTTTTTGTCTCTATTTTACCATTCACATAAGAGGCACATTGCTGGCTACATCTATAGAGTGTTCAAGAGTGTGCCGAGGCAATACAATCTGTAATGCTCTGAATCATGAAAAAAAAATCTAGTTTGACTGTGCAACACAGACTGAAACATTACCCATATCCGAACTTGCTCAATATCACTTCTAGTACTACCGAGTTCCACACATGTCATCAAACAATTACATAACATTAGTAGGTGCTCGTCTGTATAACTTGAATGTAGCGTAGCGTGTACTATCATTCGATGCATCTCATTAGATACCCTGAAATAACAATGAGCAGTTATGAATATGATAACACTCTTCCTGTTCCTAATGAACGAGCGCGCCGAGTATATAACGGCAATCAATCATTGCGTGGGGTCAGGGTATTATAGAACGTAGAGTGGTCGTATCTCGTGTGCTCCAATGATTTGATTACATCAGAGAGAATTCGCATTCAACCCATGT
>JAUOBX010279842.1:0-11309 GCA_032360705.1 Eupentacta quinquesemita
CGACGGCTAATGTATATTCCATAGATACGGGAATCCCTTACATGTACTAGTGAATGTTCCAAGAGATTGTTATTTTATTCTCATTCTGATGATTATATTTGCTCAATCAGCAGGGTAGCGATATCGATGAAGAGTGTGGCCACGACACATGTCTTCTGATCAGTTAATTGTTTCATTAATTCACAAGCAATATTTTTTCTCATGGTTCACTCAGACATGGGTATCCCATACAAGCCGGCAGGGGTGCATATATGCATACAGCACTCTAGACAGCTGCCTTGTCAAAGCGAGGAGAGTGGTCATTACAGGCAGGCGGCAATTTGCAAATCACCTTTCACTCACAAATTATACTCTTTTGTATTACTTCAAATAAATCATGTCTTTTCTTTTGTGAAGGTCCCATTATGTTCGCTTCGAGACATAATAACGCTTATGATATGGTGACAAGTTGGACTTGGGTAAATTACCCCATAGTGGAATACATCATAACATTCATATTTGTGTGAGGTTCGCAGAACTTAACACGGAGGATGCCGATTGTACATATCGCCCACACACTGAGCATCTGTGACAAGAAAAAATGAGGGCGCTCTGGTTATACGTCAAACCGCACGAAATGCGTTCACTCGTACGTATAGGGAATACACAGTTATTTAGGAAGTACATTTTCATTTGGGACTCTTCTTTTGTCAAAATTAACAGAAATTACTAGCTATATCATTGAGAAGTTCATTATCTTCGTTTTATATTAATGTATTGAATATAATCGCCCGATTTCAGCCTCTACAACGTTATACGTTCACATGGAAAGCAAATTCCAAGAGGAATGAATCAGATCTCGAGCGGCATCACATGCACGCAACACTAGGCTGATTGTTCACATTTTCGGAGCAGCCGTAACTCACAGAGTTGGTTATTTCGGTTTCAAACGTTGTTATCTTTATCCTATTGGACTAATTAGTAGTTCAGGTTGTGTTGCATTCATTCAAGTATGTTTAAAGAAACGGACCAGTAGAAAATACGCTCGTACCAGGATATTCATTCCACAATTTATGGAGCTTCTTTTGCATATTTCTTTGTTGTTCATTAATGACTGAATAGCCTAGGCTATGCAAAGAATGTTATCATATAATGTCAGTGTTATTGTTAACAAAGTTATAGCCTGTACTAGTTGGAATAGAGTCTGGAAGCTTGTAACATTAGTATTGTACTAGAGTACTACAACTGGAAGCAAGACTAGGGGATGAGATGGGTGTGAACGTGGTGTAGGGGGGCCTATGTGATTACCTATCAGGTTTTTTTTACGGGGATGGTGATAACCATGGTATGCATTCGATAAACTCGTTTACATTAAGTCTAGGATAACTGAGGGAATTTTCTAATTTGGATTTACAAGATGGAATTGATCAGGAATAAGTGTCTCATCTGGACTGGAATATATCTTTCTACAATGTCAGCACAAAATACCTGTCAAATCAGGCATTACCACCGTAAAAATGTTTGGTTCATTTTTCGAAAGAAAATGGGTCATCTTGTCAACGAGATAACCTGGAAGGCCCCTGTGTTGGTTCAAATAACCTCCCCGTATGTCATGTCGCTCATTTTAGGAATGGGCGCTGAAAACCCGCTGTTGGAATTCAGGGGTGCTGGGGTTCCCACCACCTCTAAGGTAAAATGCCCATATTTATGGAAATAAACAATTATTTAACATGGAATGATCTCATCAGGTTGGTTCTGGCACAATTATATTCATTTGCTGAATTGTACACTATGCTCGGAAATAAGATTTGCTGCTTCAGCTCGTTCCACATATGTTGAAATCAGTAATAAAAATGGAATGAGCTCCAAATTGTGGATAATTCTTCTGAATGAATGTCTGAAACATATAGCAAAATAACTTTTCGAAATGGTAACCGCTGCCGCAAGTATTGATCAAGGGTGCTGAAAACCCCCTCGAGGGGTGCTGAAAACCATTATATGTCATATCAAATCTTAGGTTCAAATATTCCATTGATGCAAAGGCCGAATGACCTAAAGATGTTTTTATGGTGTCAAATACTAATTCCTGCAATATCCACGAATTCAACACCCAAGCAGTCAGCATTCCGGAGAAATTCCATTCATTTTTGTGTGTGAGGCTGCTGAAAACCCCCACTTATCCTACACAGAATAGTCGTAGAAACACTCGTATCAGGCGATTCCGTTTGAAATTTATTGTGCCTCTTTCGCCTATTCTGTATCATTTACCACTACTGAATTATAGGCCTAGGGCTAGGCTGAGTGTTTAGGAGATTAGTTACACTATATGTTATCACATATTCAACGTTACCATGTGATGTAGCCTGTACTGTAGGGCAGGCCAGTGATCACTTAACTAAACTAGAAGTTGAGGGCTTGTTCTATTATTCCAGTACTATAGCACTGGTAGTGGAACTAGCCTAGAGGATGAAGTGGGGTGTATTTCGTGTAGGCCTAGGTTATGTGATCACCAATCAGATGCTTAGATAATGGCGATGGTGACAAATAAAAGTAATAACAGTCAAATAATAATGGTATTCATAAAGAGCTTCCCTATATAAACATGCCCATACTTGTAAAGGGCGGGCTCATGTGTGACGTAATACCCACATTATGGTACTTTAATTAGAGAACCTAGCCCGGGAGCTAGTTTTGTAACTTGTAAGCAGTATAGCGATCAGTCAGCGAAATCAATGTTAAACTTGCTCGTCATGTAATCACAGCGATTTTCCAATTCCAATGCAGAAGATGCAATATTTTTGTCCCCATAACCCCGTCGTTAGCCTTGTAAACGTACTACCTATTTATTTCTTATTTTGGCTGCCAACTACTCATGTTAGTTTTTATAGAGGGGTTAAAAGTGAAACCCAGATGTACGGCAGTGGCCTACTTCATGTTCAAATACGCGTGTCATGCCCTAGGTCCGTGTATTCCATGAGTTTAGGTTAATTTGTTGGATATAAGCTATGTGAGGTATACCGTATACCTCCCAAACCTAACATAAAATTGAATGTTGACATGGGTTAGGCCAGAAACGAACTCGGTCTTAGTTTATATGGATTAGCCTAACTTAAGATGAGTACAACTTCTACAAGCCAATTAGGCCCCGATCAGCTAACGAATTCTAAGCCTAGGGCATAGCCATAGAGGTCTAGATAATTTTGAGAGCATTTTTCACGATTTTCATTTGTAGAACAATTACTACAGATATATTATTGATACCAGTATTACTATAGTATGAGAACTAATATATGCTGTACATATGCTGAGACCTAGGGGCTAACGTTAGGTCAGTCCCTATAAGGCCTAGTATGATAACGTTGGCTTCGCCTAACGTTCAATTGTCGTAACCTTAACGAATACGATTAGCAGAAACCGGGATAACCCGTTATATTTGATTCAATCTGCGAACCTGAAATACACTTTGTAGTCTACTTGTATTTCTACTGCACACATTATCACAATTGCGATATTTTCCACCCTTAACTATAATCAGGGCCCTTTCATCACGCGCCAGTGTATGGTACCTGGTATAATTGTACGGCCGGGCGGTCACTCGCGAGCGCGCGGTGTTGATTGTTGATGTATGGCCAGAGCGCACTCACTCTGGTCAATCGGCATTCTCTGTGTCTCCTTCAAAATGAGGTAATTATCCAATAGGAGTATGCCCATATATCACACAAACATGGACACCACTAAGATTTGATCCGTTAATTGTTCATCCACATTGAGTTATATGTTGACCACCCTGGATTGAAGTGTTCTTTACTCTCATTTTGGTATATATACGAGTGATCAGGTGCCTATCTATATTTTCAAAAACTTTCACACCAAATGGTACGTGTCATCACAATATGGAATATGCTTCGTGAATATAGTCTACCTTGAGTTGAAACGAATTCCCTGGTAACAACCACGATGATGATGCAAATATGCAGAAGTCCGTGCATAGTTCCGTCCTAAAGTTATGTTTGGTGTCACTTCGCCAAAGTGTTATCTCAATGGGTACCAATAGTTCCGTTTTCACTACTCTTATATGCCACTACATGCAATGACAATAGTTCGGCTATTCAATTTGTCAATTGTGCTAGTTTAGTTCCACTACTGGGGCGACATGCTATGCTGACAATCCGCGTTGTTATGTAAATATTTAATATTTATATTCAGCAACACACCGAAAACGAACAGTTCCATGAATACTTGTGTTCACCAGACAGTGAACCTAAGCATGGCGATGTTTGCCTACTTGGAATTGCATTGTTCTAGACACGTATTGACCGCTTCGTTGAACATGTGTGTCTTCCATTACTCTGTGCATTCACATGAGTATTCGCAAAATACACTAGTTCAATTGAATTGAATGTACAGAAATTGCGAGTCATTGGTCTACAACAGTAACTTCCGAAAGTGACGAATATGATAATAGCAATCATAATCTGCTTCTTGTATAGCCTCTTATCACAGCGCTTCACAAATATGACACCTGATCGTCAGTGACTTGGCCATCCTGCATGTTCTTTCCTGACGCTCACACACCGTATATCACGGCATCATGTCCTCTGGGGAAATCCCAGTAAGGCTGTCATATAGGGGGCACGCCACTAGTCACAAGTCACCTCACAAGGTTCCCAAATAACGCCTGGAGATATGAGGCAGTGGACAAGCCAGCCAGCCGGGATTCGAACTGACAACCTACTGATCACTAGTCGTAAGCTGTACTAAGTGAGATAGTTCGATCCCCGACTGTTATACTCTCGATTCTGGAATATGGTTGCTTCCCCCTTTTTCTATCAGCTATTCTGATTTCTGAATTGAACAAAGTAGAACAAATCCATCATGATGCTATGACGACTACATATTCCTATAGTTTCTCTTCAATAAAGCAAATTTCATAGGCCCATAACTGTGACTCCATCAAAGATAGGATGTTCGAAATAAGAAATAAATACAAAATAGAAACTCCCTCTTAGTAAAGCGGATAAGTCGAACAATTGTGCGCAATTTGACTAAAGCATGAAACATTTACCAGTGTTAGTACATGTCATGAGAATAATTTCAAGATCGGGAGGTAAGTCAGATTTGACCTCTGAGGACCGCTGAGGACAATGTAAGGTCGATGTCCTCAAAATATCGAATATTTAGCGTGACTGGTCAATGATAAACACGGTATAAGATAGTATGAACAGGAATTCGTTAGTACATATCATAAGAATAATTTTACGATTGTGAGGTAAGTAAGATTTGACCTCTGAGGATCGCTGAGGAGAGTGGAAGGTCAATGTCCTCAAAATATCAGGATACCGATGTTTTGCGTAACTAGTCAATAATGAACACAGTTTATATTGTTCTGAATAGGCATTTGTTAGTACATACTTTGAGAATCATTTCAAGATCGGAAGGTAGGTCAGATTTGACCTATGAGGACCGCTGAGAATATTGGAAGGTCAATGTCCTCAAAATATCGGAATATCGATATTTGACATAACTGGTCAATGATAAACACGCTATATATTGTTCTGAACATGCATTCGTTAGTTCTTGTCATAGGAATAATTTTAAGATCGGGAGGTAAGTCAGAATTGACCTCTGAGGACTGCTGAGGACAGTGGAAGTTCAATGTCCTCAGAATATCAGAATATCGATATTTGGCATAATCGGTCAATGATGAACACGGTATATATTGTTCTGAACTGCATTCGCGATACAGTGGGATTGCCTTCATGAATCACACATCATTTGTAACCACAAGTGCATATATTCGACCTCTGAGGACCATGGAAGGTCGATGGCATCAGAATATCAGCATATCGATTGTTATAATTGGTTACGATAAACATGGTTAGGATGTTCTAAACATGCATTTGTGCCACAGCAGAATATCCTTCATGAACTACAGAGCATTGGTAACATCCACACGTTTGTATATTTAACCTCCGAGGTCTGTGAATGGTTAAAGGCCACAGAACATCAGAATGTTGATATGTGACAAAACTACATATACCTTCAACAGTCTCGCGCTGCAAATAATGCAGTACACTTGAGTGCTGCCTTGGTCTATCTGCAACGGCCGGTACATCCTTTCTTGCAGCTGCAGCGGATCAGTTCGCGACATGACTTCGATGCCTCTGGAAGTGTTGTCCGAAGAGGTTTTCTCTGCCAAGCCCCAGTCAGAAGGGCTCGACGGGTCTGGATCGAGGACCATAGTCCGGTTCCAGCAGTCGGCTTGCAGACATGCACACCTAATGTGCTGCCGAGCAGACCAGTAGGACGGCCACGTAGACCACGGGAGGTTCATGTTAACTCCGTCCAGGTTAAGTCCATTCAAAATGCCTAAAACTCTTGAACATCATCGAAGACAAATGCTCCATATAGCCTAGTCTGACAGAGTATTCTTGCATGGTGGTTACTGTTTGGATTTGATTCAAACCGCTGTTACTGTAAGTCACCGGCGTTATTCGACCTCGTATTTGAGCAGAATCCACGTTGACGCATATCTGGTTTTCGCGGAATTATCAGTCACTTAGTAATTGTGTCCGGCATAAAGGGAATATTTAGGGGGAGTGAATTGTTGAGATTCTCGACATAGTTCCTATATGTCTGTGTCAATTGTATACAACAGTGGTGCAGTGCAGTCACGTTGTTGTGGTGTTACACAAAATGCAATTTGTAGCGCAGGCAATAATTATATTGCTAAATAGACGCATACATCACACGGGATAATATTAAACTAACGTGAACGCATATCGCGAAAGGTCAGCAAGGCCCATGCTTTGGAAATGCCTAAGTGATACGCAATTTCGAAAAAAAAATCAAATGAGAATGCACGCGATAAGAACAGTCACCCCGAAGCACATGCCATGTAGCTTATGAGCCAACAAGTATCAACGAGACATGTCCTGGCGGGAAAGCCGCCACGTGTATATCTCATTAGAATGTTGACCTATGATGATTAGAATCAAACCATGTCACTATGATCTAGAATGACCTTGAGATGACTTCAATGCTGCTCAGGACCAGACCAACTGTAGTCCACATCCATCAAATTCGTTCAAATCCGACAATGTCGAGAAAGTTGCACTCATTGCGCAAATGACTTGACTTCCGGTGACCTTAAAATGTCCTCAGGACGAACTGGGAGTCACTTCCCCAAAGTGTCATTCAAATCCGACCAATTTAAAATAAATGATATGAATCACACACATTTTACCTTGGAATTACCGACATTTTCCGGGACAAATTGCAGTCCACATTCACCAAGGTACGTGTAAATCGGACAAATTTGATAATTTTGCTCCCCAAGGATCGTGATGATAAAAGTTAATATTATCGAAAATATATTATGAAAATTAATAATATCAGTCCCAACCCAATGTACGTGCATATTTTTGTTACGGGCCGTTTGAGTGTGTCCCAAAGTTGCTCATATAGTTTCACTTTCTTCACCCAAAAATTAATAGCTATCGAAAGGAACTTTCGTTCGGTGAGATGGCAAGTGCCAGTAGTTACAAAGAAAAACAAAGGAAATAATATGTGGTACGTTAAGGTATGGGCCTTAAACTAAAACAATGGAATGAATGAGAAGTTATACAACAGCAACTTCCGACATGATTGCGCAATCAGTATAATGGACAAGAGTCGAAGGTAAAAAACCTCAGCAATGGAACATCGTAGAGGGATCGGGGTTGTACCCCTAATTTTAGCTTAGTTTTCAATTATCTATGATGAAGGCCTCAACCATGACCGTCATTGTAGAACCCTTCGATAACAATTTTGATAAATACAATTTGTGAAGCGAAAGTATCCAGTGCGAAGACAGTGCCATGTCTGAATGCGCTCCACTGAATAAAGTTAGTTCATATACTTCTCAAACGGATTGCTTAGGACATTCTCCATAACATTGATGTCCCCGGGGCGTGCATATCTTTCGACTGAGCCGTGGATGCGTTGTCCATGTGTAGGCCTACTGATGACATTTTGTAAGATCTTTTCAAAAGAGATTTCTTCTTTGGGTATAAGTCAATTGCTGACCGTCCAATGATTTTCCTAATTTGTACTGCTGGTAATATATTTTCAGCTGTCTGCAAAGGACATGTCGAACGAATGTTATATAATTGGTATAGTTTATTCAAAATTGGGTGTAGAAAAAATGATATGCTAAAGAAAGTTCGCTGCAGCTAGAAAAATGAGTTATACCGGAAAAGGTACTTTGATTTTATATCGACTCGATATGGAACACTGATACTTCATGATGTTTATTTGATAATATCTGACAGTGGTGTAATACTGTATTTCATGTTATAAAACGAAAATAAATTGGGCGGCAGCTGTCACCTAACCGCAGAACTGGCTGCCACCGTGGAACGTCGACTGGCAAATCGCATACTTTAACATCGTTTCCGCTGTTTTGATAATAACGAGTTTGCTTCTTGAGGTAAGGCCCTCAGTGCGAGGTTTGTATGGTATTCTGTTTGGTAGTATGGAGCAATATTGATTTCCATCTGTCACTGACTGGTGTCCCTTGATATTATTTCCTCTAACGATCGATGATGGACGAGCAAGAAGCGTGAAGAGGTCAAACATCAGTATAGATCCTTGGCGATACGGCGATCTTTCTATGCAACCCGCGTCTTGTTGGCATGACATAGAACATCAGGGTACTAGATCGCACGTATGTAAAAGTATGAAATATAATAAAATCCAAAGGATATGTCATGACAGAACTCCATGAATGGTATATAAAATTCTCACATGAAGTAAATGCTTTTTCACCTAAATAAAAGATACATATATTAAGTTCTCATAGTCTACGTAATTTCATGTTGTGTGTATGAGCCTGGCAAAGTATAGTTGGTATTTCCCTGATGGAGCACTACAGCGAAACATGTACGCAAACTGTTTTCAATTCGGAACCCCACACCAAAAAATCGATCCGTTTAAAGTGTTGTGAACATTTCAACATGATGATGATATCTGGTCTTGGGTTAAGTTCACCATTCTGGCGCGGAAGATAATTATATTTCTTTTTATCATTAGCTGCAGTTAGTTGTTTCAAAAGGGCGGAAATGTAGGAGCTCCAACAACACTTTCACATTCTAGAGAGTCAACATGAAGTTTATTTACCACAACAAGCGATCAATCCCGTGTGGTATACCTACTGATAGAGAATACGCCACGGCAAGTTACTGATTGGGTATATCCTGATTGGTAGAGTGGGTAGGACACACGTGAATATGGGTGCCATGATTTTTTTTGTACCTTATATCATTCCAATATAATATTTTATCCCTTGTATACATGGAAAAAGGTATCATTTGTGCGATAGCCTCATCCGATATAGAAAACATACATACAATACAGGAAGCAAACTACAAGGCCGCAACATATAGTTAACAACAATAACAACAATATCATGTGTTCCCACGCATATCAATATACGCAACAGCCAGGCTATATGAGTGCAACGTACACCAACCAATACAGCACGTTTGTATACAAGCAGTGGACATTTATATAATTATATACAGCCCTCAAGCGCTAAAAAGGGTCAGCTTACCCGTCGCAAAACTCAATTTTACCTAAAGCAGTTTATATTCTCGATACCAATGATCCTACATGAACAGCAAGTCCACAAGCTATATTTGTCAGTAGGCTATATGTAACCCACACTTTGAAAACGTACATTGGCAATCGAGTTAAGATGAAGCCACCGCGGAATATCTCTTCATGCATTTGATCATCTCTATGCATACATCTATTCCAGATGCTGATTCAATAACATGAGAGCAAAAGCCGTTAAAGGTGGGGAATCGTCCCATATCCACCGTCGAATATTGGACGCTGCCGTTTGTATGACATCACTGCAAGATCTAATTCAATATGTATCGGGACTGATCATGCATTAACACGAAATGTGTAATAGTAAGTAAGTTGGCAATATGACAATCGAGTATTATCTTGCCCCGCATGGTCATTATATTTATTTAGGAGGCAAAATTGTCTCTCATCACCCGCATGAATAATGGACGGGTCTGTTTGCAAAACTATCGTCCCATACCATGGAACGAATTCCACACTGACTTATCATAGTGACGATATAACCTATTCGACACCAGTCATTGTACATCACTGAGTAGAAGGTCACCTGTACAGAATGACGACTCATCAATCCATAATTTGAGATGAAACAACATCATCAAGTGAGACAATCGCCATATTAAAACGTCGATACCTCCAGGCAGCGAGGCTTCGAGGCAGCAGGAGACGCGCATTGTATTTGGTACCTTGATCCCCAAGCAGGTCCTCTTTTCTGATAATAGCTTTGTCATAGCAAGAGAGTCACTTTATCGATATAAATCCAATCACACCCCTGGGTCCAACAACACATTGTCTTACTGTTGTCCCTCTTCTGGAAAGTGAATGCATAATTACTTCAATATTTATCATCAATGAATATTCAAGCGAATATTTCTCAACGCGCACTTCGTATGGAATTTTTTAATTGCTCAATGGCGATGGCGTTCGAACTCCTACTACTCGTACCCATGCAACTGGAGAGTAAAAATCCGTTCGTTCGTTGTGTCAACCATTGTTCATACAGACTGCAGCATATCTTCCAGCGACGTAAGTTGGTTGACATTATACGAAACATGAACGGTTAATCGAGAACGGGGAAAGCAGGGGCGGTGCAACTGAGAGTGTCTCACTCAGATCGAACAATAAGGCTGTCAGTTTCCCTGTATATTGTGCATTTTTCCAACACAAGGACAGATGCTAAATATTTTTCACACCTAAATTCCATAACTAACATCCGAATGGAGCAACAATTGTTCATGTGTCTCCTGCAAACACATCTTCAAGCGTTTAGCCTTTTGCTTAGCCAAGCACGACTCAAGAACATGGGCCCCATGAGTCGACTATGAATGCACAATTTTCGCAGGCTGCGCGCGATGGTGCATCAGCAAGTTCAGGTCTGCTCTTTCACTAGGACTGTAGATACATCAGTCCCTTGGTTTATATAGGCTAACTTGAAATTCATCCAACCTATATTTTCCGCTCCGATGTTTTCGGGGCTAAGTGCCTATGCCGAGCCTACATATGGAGAAATGTATTCCCATGATGGAAATCTCATGGAGCACACCAGCATGAGAAACTATATACCTATCAGGACATGGTTTCGATTGTGCATCATTGCGGTTGTCTTTTTAACCGTTATTATTGACAGACCTCTCTCTAGTATGTACAACTCGGTAATTATGTTCAGGAGTCAGGCAACACCTGGCCAAGCGCAAGAC
>JAUOBX010279953.1:0-11307 GCA_032360705.1 Eupentacta quinquesemita
CGCATTGATGGTTCTGACGTCATCACCGACTCCTCTCAGTTGATGTTTTTCTCTCAATAAGCGTTCGATATCGTTAGTCATCCATGGGTGATTGTTGGGATATTGTTTAAACTGCTTAACGGGAATAGCCGTGTCAATACGGCGAAACTGAGATAACTCGTCACCACGTCAACAGATTGGTCTATGTCGTCATGATCGTATAAAGTCACTCTCCACTCATTGTGAATAATCGGGATGAAGCATTTTGCTCAAAGGTACAGCGCGACTCGAACTTATACACAATTAGTTTTTGAGTGAATGTTAAAGATGTGGAATCGTCTCTACAAAACCACCTTGAATAATCGACGCTTCTGTAGTAATGGACGGGTCCTTTGCAAAAAACAATCGTTCCACGGTTCATCGGGAGGGATTTGGCATCGAGTCATCATAGTAACGAAATACCGTTTTCGATACCGTACAATGTCGATCGCTATGATGAAGGTTACGTTAACAACATGGCGACTCAGATTTAATGACGTCATTGAGGGATATTGTGAGACGAACCACCATCTGTAACCAAACCTGGACCAGCAATATGCTACAAGGTCATCCTTGACCACTTGTAGGTCAGGTCATAGGTTATTATTTATTGGAACCATTGGCTCCCCAGTTAACGTTTTGCTTATCCCTGAACTAATCCTCAATCCAAACAATAGAGAACGATCAGTTTTGTCCGGCTCTGACCATACAAAGCTAACAGCCAATCAGAACATACTCTAATACATACTCTCCCCTACTGCGAAAATGATGGAATACCAGTACTATTGCGCAATACCCAATGGTATCGAGTGGGACTGCATGTACACTGACGGACCTATATTATACAAAGTCATTTACATTTACATTTTAAATTGTAACTACAATCGATTTGCGAAACAAAATATAAAATCAACGGTCATAACATTTTAATGAAGAATCAAACTGGAATTGTCTGTGATTATTATCATCTGTCGCTTCCCCATCGAAGTGCTAGATCACACATTATGATTTTTTTCCGCGGTCGCCCTCATCTCTCTTCCCAATTATGTCATAATTCAGGGTGAGATCGGCTTACGGTAAATACGATAACTCAACGAAGCAACATGAAACAACATGAAGAGGTTCGACATGGTCTCTCTCTGAAGGTGTCCGAATCCGAGTCAAATACAAATGCCACGCGACCCTTGGTGTTTGCCAAACAAATAAAATGAACCGTCAAGTAAACACGCATGTTATTTCATGTTCCACAATCTGCAAGTTATTCTCATTCGATTAATACTGTCGCATTTCTCATTTCGAAGTAGTCCGGTAATTGTTGCCTAAATTTAGAGCCTAATAATACGATTTTCGAAGCTTTGTGGATGGTGTTTTTCACTTCACTTTCAATGACCATTTAGCTGGTAACAAGAATTGGCACAACTGCTTTCTAAAGGGGCACCGCAGTTGTTTAAAACGACACTATATTACCAGATTACTGTGATTACCATTTTCCGGAAAACAGAAAAGTTAACGCTGTATGAGTTTGAAACTGATCGCCGCCCTATAGTAGGTTTTCATTGTTCGTTAAAACAAAATAAATGTCCCATTCACATGTCTGCTAATAGTAAATCCGAGACTTAGTTCAAAAGGTATCTTTCGACTTATAACCCTCCAAGGACCGCAAACAGTCATAAAGGTGGTGTATAGATGAAGTAGGTCTGGTTCAATATCGTAATACCCATGGTTTGGTCATGGAGTCAGTAGGTTCATGCATGTAGCTACGAGCTTATAGGAAGGTCCATGGGCTCATAGGGTAGGCCGTAGGGTGGCCTACTTTTGGCAGGCTTCATTGCTGAATCGGCAGATCAGATGTACGGTAACATATATCATATCGTATCGTTTATTTCGTCCATACATAGAAATGTTTAAAGCAGGACAGTAGACTGTCTATCAAGGCTAGTGACCATACAAACAAAGGGAAGGAAAACTTACAAAACATGTAAAACAACTAATATAGTTGTATGGCACGATGAAAAGGATGAAAACAATAAGTACTGATGTTAATTATGATAACTTTCCGACAGGTATGATTTCCATTTGGTATTGAACGTATGAAAAGAATTACACGATTTCACGTTGTATGGAAGATTGAACCATATAGTTTGTTGCAGTAGTTGTTCAAAAGGAACTTTCCATGTTTGCTCATATGTCTTGTGACAGAAAAGAGTGCGCCCCCTCTGGTGTTGATTCGTGTGAGTCAATATAGTCTCCTGCTCTGGGGTTAATAATGCTGTTAAAAATATCTGGCGTAAAGCCGTTAACATACTTGTAGAAGAAAGTGCACATCTTATATATGAATGGAAGTCGGTATGGAGGGCGTTTGTGGCATACCGACGGTTTCTGAACGAACGAGTTTTGAGAATTATGTTCTGTATGACTTTAAGAGGCTTCAAATTCGACATATATAGGAGCCGTTCCGCACACCTCAATACCATAAGCAATACGTGAGTGAGCTAGTGTGTAATACACTTGGAGAGAGAGCTATGAGGGAATAATAATTGTACGAAGTCGATAAAAGATGCCAGCGTATTTGACAAGGCTGTTACTAAGATCATCAATGTGATTCTTGAATGTCAAACTGTCATCAATGAGTTAACCCAGGTACTTAGTATAGGGGGTTCTGTTGATTCTAATATTACTGAAATCAAAGTCATCAGGACAAACATGGAGTAGAGACATCCCTGCTGCTGCCGGAAACCTCAGGCATTAGCTCAATAACCCATACGCTCTGTCCGATTGAATTGTAACTTGGAACACATGTCCGCACTAGTAAATTATCCGATGGGTTCGAAATTGAGCGTTGCTGCATGACTGCTGCCGTCTATTTTGCAGGTTTCATGCGGATTTAAAAAAATATGTTTGATTCATACGGAGCCAGCTAGGTGGGTGGGCTACAAGTGGTCCCCCAAAACATGACAGCCATTTCAAGGTCACCAGAGGTCAATTTTTCGTTAATTTACACAGCTCTATGGCATTTGGATGAAACTTAGCCTAGTGGATGCGCACATAGTTGGCTCAGCAGCTCAGAGAAACATCATCATTTTAGGGTCATTGGAGGTCAAATTTGCCTAATTTATGCGATTCCCTGACCCTATCGAATTTGAACGATACTTGGTTGATGTATAATATAGGTGGCACTGAACAGCAAGTTCCCGCAAGGGATGATCATCAAAACAAACGAATGTCATGCAAATTGCAGCTCTAATTAGTCAATTATTCGAAATAAGGGGGGGGGGGAGGAAGAGGGGTGAGAAGATTTTACATTTTTTATACGGTTCACGCGCCGGGCACGGTTACCGATCCCATAGAAGCTGGCAAGGGTGCAGACCTAGATACAGTACTCTTGTCAGCCATGGACCCTCGCCAGGTCACGGACCTATGGCAATGCATCTGAAGTGACCTCAATGCGGAGGAGGTGGTCATTACACGCAACTTGGAGGTCATCTTCCACTCCTCGTGAAAAATCGGGATAATGTACCTTGCTAAAGGGTGCAACGCGGACTTGAACCGGTAATGTCTGGATTACTAGCTCGACGCTCTAGCCAACTGGGCATCCACGCTCCACGATCACCACGCTCTATTAATTAATTAAATAATCTGTACAATTAATGAGTTATTAAAGCCAATACATACTTCACTGCCGACACCCAAGCGGAACGGACAAGTAGGACGGCGCACTTTCCGTTCGTCTGCGTTGGTGTCGCCGCAAATCCGCTTTGATGTCGGCGCACTCCCCGTTCCAAAAACGTTAGCGATGAATTCAGTTTATATTCTTCCGCTCTGCGCATCTAAACTATGGAACGCCGATAATACTGAGGAACGCTAAACGTGTTTTTGACATGGACAGGGTATGTTTGCTGGCATATACGGTCCAGCGTGCTAAAATTATCAGTTCAGTGGCGATGTCAGGGGAGTGAGAGGACACATACAATATTGGCAAAGCTGCACCCAGCTCAGACTGATTACAGATATCGTTTCCAGGCCATTTGAAGGGACATACCCTAATTTTATAAGGACCGCATGTATTAAGCATGAGATGGGTTTATTTGTTGGCCATCCCAGCGTTGACGAATAGGGGGGGGGGGGAGGGGACTGAAAAGTTCACCCTCCTTCGAGGCATAAAATCATTGGAGGGTCTTGTTAATACTCGTTGAAAGCTGTATTGTTGCTGAATAGCTATACTGGTATAGCACAACTGACCTAGCTCCACGTACTGTGCAGTATGAAAACCTATTTTTCATCTCGTGTTTACAGTCTGGCCTCATGTTACCTTCGACATGGCCCGAAGCAACAGTGAGCCTACTCGTGTAGGTCTACTCAGGGCAAGTATGAGTTCCTTTCATGCATGAACCCCTTTCCTGCTTTCCAGGCTATGTTTAAAAAGCAGGTGAATTCTAAACCGAAAAAAAGAAAAACCCAGCTCGGTCATCTAAGACAACTAACTAGGCAGTTCACGGGCGTGTATGACGTATCTAATTTGTTGGGGGAATGCCTGTATCCAGGGCCGGAATAACCCTCTGCCTACCACTGTTGGAGATTTCCAACATTTCAGTCTCGATCATTAGCCCAATACTGCCCGATGTATAATATAGGCTACAGAGGCTCTTCATTCGAAACTAAAGTAGTTGCCTGAGAATTTGGCGCACCAGGGCATGACGTCCGCCAATGAATGATCAGCTATAGGAGCGCCCTCGATCGAAGTACTGGCCATTGTCGTGCGTAAGCCTCGCCTTGCTTATCCTGCCAGGGTGGTAAAGGGTTAATCTACAGGCATGTGATCGTGTCACTTGATGGGGAGACTCGGAGAGAATGTTCACAGATGACTAATTAGCTTGACTAACCCTCTGCCTGCCACTGTTGGAGATTTTCCAACATTTCAGTCTCGATCATTAACCCAATATTGCCAGATGTATCATATAAGCTACATAGGCTCTTCTCGCTACCACGTGCCGCTCGAAACTGGTGGTTGCGGGCGCACCAGGGCATAACGTCCTGGCCATTGTCGTGCGTAAGCCACGCCTGGCTAATCCCGCCTGGGCAGTAAAGGGTTAGGCATTTGGGGGCCTGGAGCACGCGGTATGTGGAGGCCCATAATACCGCCCACGTTCTTAAGAGACCAGGTTGGCGGTAGGGAATTATTATTGGGGGTCTCGAATGCGCAAGAAAATTTGGAGTTCCCAAACCATCTAGATGGCCGGAAACAGCACTTCCTGAGGGGTCTAAGCTGCAAGTACCCAGGCCACGAATATGGGTTCCATGCCTGATATCGCTCGATTAGCGATAATTGAATCGTTAGCATGTCAGATGAGTTGATATAATATATATCTAAGCGGAGCGCCACATTGGGTTGGCGCGGAGCGCACATGGAAATGTTTCGGTTTTCAAACTCTCCAGATGGCCGGAAACGGCTCTTCCTGAGCTGCGAGTGCCCAGGCCAAAAAGCAATGTACTCTTAGAGTGGGGGTCCCAAATGTGGGGATCCCAGATGTAGGGGGCCCGGGGCACGTGCCCCTGTTGTACCGCTCCTAATCCGCTAGTGCCTGTATCCTATACGCCTATGCAGCAGGTTTTCTGCAAAAGAGAGATCGCATTCCCCTCTGGAATTTATGGTACTTACATGCATATATCAGAGGGTTGACGCAGATGTTGGCTGCAGCCATAAATACCGATACAGAATAGACTACTGTAGTGAAATCCAGATCCAGACCAAGAGTGAAAAGAAAGAAATATACCTGGTTCGGGGTAATACATATCGCGTAAATCAGGCATACTAAGAACATCGTTGTCAGGATGTTACGCCTCGCTCGAATACCTAATCTGGTTGTCGATTTGACTGGTTGGCGCCCTCTATCGCGCACTTCACTGGGTCCGTTGCCACTACGTGTCAGTGGTTGGACGGTCGAGCGGTTATCACGTATCGGTAATTCCCCACCACTGTTGTTTCCACGTACCTGTCCGCCATCGTCAACATCAGCTGGTTTCTGCTGATCAACAGTGTCCGATGGTTGTGACTGACTGTCAAGATTAGACTCAGCAGTTTGCTGCGGGTGGCCGCTGACCGGGCTACTACGGCTTACCATTTGGCGTTGCTGGGTGGCATCAGGACCATCTGTACACGAAGTGGTCGCTGTCGTAGCCAGACCTACGCGGTTCCCTCTCCGCCCAAGCTTGCGCAATATCGAGGTGTAGACATATCCCATAACAACCAAAGGAATAACGGCGGTATAGATGAAAACAATACTCGATATTACGATCTGAATAGACTGTGCTCGAGTCCGGAACTGGCAAACGCCGTCAGCGACGAAATGTAGCAATATCCACGGCAACTCGACAAGGAAACCAACGATCCAAATGCTGACAACTATAACAGTCGCTCGTCGAATATTGACTCGTTCTCTGTAACTGAAGGGGTAGACGACGGCGTAGAATCTCTCTAGCGTCAATGCGACGAGGTTCGCAGTGGATACCTTGAGACAGGACCAGTAGAGGTACCGGCTGTTCCAGAAGAGGCAGATGAACGTCGCCAGGGTGTGATTGGAGAAGACGGACACGTCGACTGGTGGAAGGAGGAAGGACGTCGCCAGCAGTAGAGAACTGATGAGGTCAACCAGAGACTGATTGGCGATGAACAGGTTAGACATGTTCCTCAATTCCGGGACGAACATCACTACAACGAGAACGAGTCCATTACCAAGGACACCAATGATAGATATCGTGACGTAGATGATGATGGAGATGACGTCAGGTGAGGCCGATACCACTGATGTCATTTCCGTCGGGGTATCCATCGTTGCTGGGAGTGGGGGCGAAGACATTTTTTAATTGGTAAACGAGCTCGAGTGTATTCAATGTTTCCACTGAATAATCTAGTTAGGATACGGTTTCCCTCCTTAGGACTTTCTAAGAAGGATTTCTGAGATCAAAGACGGATTTGTCATCAACAGAATATAAATTTAGGCTACGCTGTTGTCAACTATTTGATCAAATATGAAGAGAAGGCGGAGTTGCTCCCACCAACAATATTTGGGGAAGATTTAGAAGGAGAAATGTCAGGATCCGTCTTTCCCGCCCCTTATCGAAAGCACTGGGTATATGTCCAAAATTGAACCAATGTAAACGGAATGATATGTTATGCTCCTTTGTGATCCTGTCTAATTGGTCATAGGTATAGGGCCTACTGGCAGACTGGGGTAGGTATAAGTCAGCACTGTTATTTCACTTCAATTGGTAGAGCAACGCTCGATAAACTCTAAACGCTCTAACTGTTCGAGAAGAAAGCAAAGACGTTAATTGCCCTCGAGCCCTCTGTAAGGTTTATAGGTTGTTGCTGCTTACAGCCCGACTCCACAAGATTGACAATCTGGTCCCCCCTGTAAAAATAAATCTATGGAACACTAACGTACTACGACGAAATTCCGGGGGTAAACGTTAGAACTATATATATATACTTGCACAAATCCAGATAAAAACGAAACTCAACAGAAAGATTTGCTATCAGAAAATTCGTTGAACATTCAGTTGGACTCTCACACAGCCTCACGACCATACAGAACGAACGAATATGTAGGTGCTGGGTTTCCTGCAGCCCTTTTCAGAGGGAACAAACAGCAACAAGCGATGATGAGATTCCTCCAATATAAACACATCTTGTTGGGTGCAAGTCGTTGTGAAATGGAGAGGCATGAACAGGAGTGACAAATTATTGTCTGACAACGTTCTGCACAGTCCACATCATCAACAATAATTGTAAGCAATTGGAAGGACGCTAATTCACTGGAGTGGACTAGACAGTTGTCAAGGAGCGAATAAAAAACGGCAGCCCATAGAGATCCGATATCACTAGATGACTGACTCAGATTACACCGATCTCTCAAGACAATAAATACTCAAATGTATAACTGACATTCAATATGTCTGCATAATCATTCCGGTTCTGTTTTCTTTTCCAAAAGCTGGGTGTGGTCGTGATGAACACTAGGCTGACAGTTTTACAAAGGTTTCAGCATTCGTTCGTCACCAGAACTCATCATCGACCCGCGCTGGCCGCGCACACATTTGGACATGTATCCGATTACCTTCGGCAGCCTTGACCTGAAAACTAGTGATTGAACAGATCGTTCCGTTAGTTCCCGCCTGTTCCACGTTGAACAAATGATCTCTCCGAAACGACGATGTTTTTACAAGTAAAACCGCATGTGTGGCAGCTGATTTGATAAGAACGAAAACATTCCCAATCGTCCCTCTTTTACTCTAAATATTTTCTCTGATCAAAATATGATACCGCAAGTAGTTCTCGTGATGAACGTTGATTAACAACTAATATAACAATCAGTTATGATAAGCACGGAGGCAGGGAGCAGGGAATAATGACCGGTCCATTAAACAATGAAATTGGAAGAAGATTGGAATGCAGCGAATGGCTATATGGCTGTTAAACCGACAAACGTATGTCTTAGCTCACTAATGTGGCTGCAAATCCAATCCAAACGTCTTTAATCGAATGTTATTTAATGCATGAATGCAAAATGTAGGCCCAATACATATACGAGCGCTTCTCTCCGTCGAGGTTGTTTCATCACTGAATGCAGCATACCGTATATAAACATCGAGCGGCTAGAAAACCTTTTCCCTTCCGAATAAGCTGATCGTGTAAGTTACCGTGATCCTCACAGTGGTTCCATATACTGCAGTATGAGTTCTCGAAATGTCGAACTGCACTAATGTCTCCTTCCTCACATATTGTGTTCCATTAATTTTCTGTTTCATCGATAGAATGTAAATTCTAGGCTGCACATATACTCATGTATCGTCTCCAACTCATCGACGTGTCTACTGCAATCTATTGCAGATATATCGCCATCAGATGGTGTTGCTATTTTCCCTCTCCTTTGCATGGAATTGATAAACAGCTGAAAGTGATGACGGATGAGAATCGTTGTAAGTACTAGGCATCGAAATGAGCGTAAAATAAACGATTAACGGACGACTGAGAAACTCATGTTTAAACTGAACATGCGTGCGCTGAATTAAGGTAATTGCAGCCAGTTCAGTGAAAAGGGGGTAAAGTTAAAGCCAGAATTTGAATTCTAGGCTCCAACATATACTCATATCTGATGTTAAAGTTCATTAGCGGATTCGTATGGATATGATATCTGAAAAGATGAATTGTTCAGCGATTCCGTTGTTCACTCTATAGTTACCGTGTATGGAATTCCACTTCTTATGGTATGACATTAAGTTTCATTCCATTCAATTATTGACCTAGAGGGAAATCCCCAGAGGTGCAAATATCATCGGCAGCTATTGCTGGGCCACCAGGCCAACACAGTCTGCTTTTCAAACCGATTCATTTACAATACGCTTCATCACCATAGTAACAGTTGGATACAATACAATTGCAATAGCAATATACCTTATTGGCCAAATGATTTAGGGTTTGACACAAATCAGTCCTCATTGCAATCCTTGCATATCGTGCACAATGCAACAACCACAATTCGGCTAAGAATCTGGGAATTCCCTCCCAATTCCACATTTAGGAAAAAATCCGCCAAAATTTGTATTATACTGCAGAATCCTGTAGAAACTAATTTCCACTTCGCTGATATGTTTAGAGTCAGTTAAGCAAGGCAATCCCTCAATGTTGCGGGGAGAGCTGGAAACCTGATACCCCCTCGCCCCCCTCTCACTTTTTAGCACAATATGAGAGTGAATCTGTGATTTTGACCTTTTATCTTGTTGCAAGGTTCGAAATTCTCCCAGCATTGCAATTTTCATATATCGATAGAAGTTTGCGAACATCACAATTGGCTAACAAGAGGGCAGTCCACAAAGTTGCATATAGAAAAACGAATTGAGGTGAAACCTGTAGTTTGTGACCTTTCACCTCATTGCAAAGTTTGAAATGATAATGATAATAATAATAAATTATTCGAGACTTGTAATTCTCAAATAACCAACAAAATGTCAGAAAATTTGCCAAATTCACAATATGCCTCAAAATCAGGGAATTCCCCTCCAAATTCTACACTTTCCTATTCTGTTTGCCTCAAATTGAGGTCAAATCTGTTATTTGTGTCTTCTCAACGTTTTGAAAAGTTTCAAGTCATTTGAGCCTCGCAATTCTGCTGTTTTTATTCGTTCATTGTTTAATTATTTATATCACTTCTGCTGTCTTTTAGATCTGTGAATCGCCTCTGAACGAAATTTATTTCGATAGAGGCGCTATACAAATTTGGTTTATAATAATAATAATAATATAATAGGAAATGGTGGAAAATTGGCCAATATCATAAATTGCCCCCCAAATAAGAAAATTCCCCTCCAAATTTTGCACTTTCCGATTTTTTTGCCTCAAATTGAGGACAAATCTGTAATTTGTGTCTTCTCTCCGTTTTGAAAAGTTCCGAGTCATTTGAACCTTGCAATTCTCGAATATCATGGCAAATGGTGGCAAATTTGCCAAAATCATAATTCGCCCCAAAATCAGAGAATTCCCCTTCAATTCCGCGTTTTTCAAGAGTTTTGCCCCAAATTGAGGACATATCCGTAAATTGTGTCTTCTCACCCTTTTGCAAACTTTCAAGTCAATCGATCATCGCGATTCTCGAATATCGTGGAAAATGGTGACAAATTAGGCAAAATCACAACTTCCCCCCCAAATCGGGGAGTTCCTCAGGCTATAACATATCATGAATGTATGTTTATTTGATGTTTAATTATTGTATTACTGAGGATTTTCAATATTAGTTCCTTCTTACCCACATGACTGAGTCTTATCTTTGTGACTATACACATAACTGCCGTTGAGGTAAAAGGCCCACCCCCATAGTGGGGCAAGAGGCTCCCTAAGCGTTCTACCCCAGGAGTATAGGCCACTGTACAAACGATATACACTATTTTAGGCTATTTGCTTTTCCACATTACTGTTATTAGGATGTTACAAACCTGATAGCCAAACTAACTGATTGAACTCTAATGATAGAGCAAATATCATCTTTTTATCTATTCGAGAAGACATCACAACTACATCAAAATATGTCATCCATATAAAAACTGGTATAGGAGCGGAAGAGTGGTCGAGCGGCATCAGTGACGCTTGGCAGTACAATGGGTCCGGTTCGGTCCGGGTTCAATTCCCACAATCACCATCAGGCATTTTTGGTTACTTGCAATAGCAAAGTAACCTTTGCAGCCAGCTTGCTGTGTGTGTGTGTGTTATCGTCGGTCTGTTTCGCTTGCTTTGAAACA
>JAUOBX010280175.1:0-11306 GCA_032360705.1 Eupentacta quinquesemita
AAATAGGGAAATTGTCAAATTGTGATGAAATCCTTGTAATCAAGCAAAGTCCAGGATTCTCCCAATCCACAATGAATATCTATAAGCCTCTATTGGCTTTCTGGTTAAGAAAGGCTGCAATCTGTTGGATGAACTCGCAATGGGTCAGTGCGGTTCGTTCCTGTCTCTTCAATAAAATGGAAACTTGTTGGAGACGAGACGAGTCCGTGGACTTTCCGGTAGATGTTTTACATTTTCTGTTCTCCTTAAAGTCTACACCAGAATAATAAAAGCTATTGTACTCCCCGAACGAAGCTACCAAAATTCAACCAGACCAGACAGATCATTCAGGACTTTCGTTGTTGTTAACACAATTTTCGGACTCGGACCGTTGTACCAGGCATGCTGGACTCATCGTGTTAACGCACCTTTGAACTGACCTCAAAACAATGGGGATTATGTCTTCTCCCTTCGCCCAATATGTCACAATATGAGCTCACCTATTATAATTCGATCGAGAAACATCATTGGAAATGGGCACTACCATGTCAACACTATTAATTCTCGTCATGGAAACTTTGACCTACGTGGTACACGGGGTCAACCCATACCTATTTTTGATCGAAAAATGGCAATGGAAATGAGATTCACGGAAACGACGAACGGAGACGGTCAATCCGATATCAAAGAATCATTCAAATATAGGTCAGCAGGAAGACAACAACGGTCTACCTCCCAACTTTGTCAAACATTTGTTTCATCGTTAAAAAGAAGTGTTTGAGTTTTGGCAGTTTTCGACCCCTAAGTGACCTTCAATGACCATGGATCGTATTGAGGTTATATGTTTTGGAACAAACACTAAAAACAACTACTACCAAATGATCAACCACATTTTGTATTTCGGCCTGTAACTGCATTGACAGGCAAACCAAGAATGGGGCACATCCACTCCACATGCTTAGAATATTTGCCCTATATGAAGTTGATAGTATACGCGGTCTTGAAGTTCACTCCGTTACGCGCAGAAAGTGCACAGATTAACATACACGTACGAAGACGACTGCAATGGTCCCCATTCCAAGGGATCGATAATACTTTTCACCAATAATATAACACCTCTTCGATCTTGTCGATCACAAATAATAATAATAATATTCTGGTGTACGTGTGTATTCATATCGATAGGATGGTATACAAATAAATATTGAAGTGGAATGTTTGTTCCAATTTCGTTCAAATTCGACAAATATATATAATAATCGCATATATCACGCATATTCGACCTCCGGTGAGCCTGGAATGACTGCCATGCAGATAATAATAATATTCATCATAATAGGAAAAAAGATTGCTTTACAGAGGTGAAGTAAAAACAAATCAACATGATACAGAAGAACTAAACAGGTGAGTTTTCAGAATACACTTGAATATTCCAGGGATGTCTCGCGAATGCCAACAGGTAAGGTATCAAGCCGAATGTAGGAACAACCAACCAACCAATAAAACATATATGTCACGCGAAGCACAATCAGTTGCATCCCTGCTAGTCGTATGACAACGTATACTAATCTGTCGTGCCCCGTAATCCAGAGGTTATGGGTTCAAGTCCAAGTTGTATCCTTTGGGGACGTACTTTATCTCAATTGACTCGCTCAACCAAGATGTAGGGTTAGGGTTAGCTATAATGGGGACCCTGTGAGGTAACTTGTATTGCATTGCGCTGTGTGTGACTGTACCCTTTGGAATGTCCCCCGGGGACACGACAAAGGTGCATAACAAATGTGTGTGCCGGGTGCGAACAAGCTCAAATTGTAAACTGGATTGTGCGGTTTTGAAAAGTTACCAATGATAGTGCAGTGCTTGAGATGTGGTTCCCACATATTCGGCCCTATAAAAGTCCAACTCATTATTATTATTCATTATACTCAGCAAAATGTATTCAATTTGACTACTGAACTAGCACATCTGGAGGCAGATGTAAGGAAGTTATGCAGCATTATCCTGGTATTATTTGACGGGGAACCTGCAAGTCTATGTTGTCAAAATGAAATATGGGAATCATCATGAACAAGATAGGCGACATGTGTCTTCGCAATTGTGCTGCACCCTACGTGTTTGTGCTTCTGCGTTAGCGCGAGTACTCTGTAACACCGACAATCTGATTATGTGTAGGCATGGTCATCAGTCGAACATCCGGGCTCCACCAATTGAGAATGCTCGAACATCGACGCATTTTGAAATAGGGCAATCGTTGTAATATGAAATTATATTCTCCCACAAAGCATCACTTTTCGTTTACTAGTTTCGGTGTATAATCGATGTAGCGTTTGCGTTATGATGAATGTGCATCCTCCAATAAACTTAAGTTTCAGTGGTGTACCGTATATCAGATACATGAACTGACTGACGGGTTATACCTCATCACAATTAGGCAGGTAACATTAATATATGTGGTAATACAACGTAGATCGCAAGTTCGTCCTATTCTGAGAAAGATTACTTTTAGCATAAATACCTTTAGCTTCTGCGAAGACAATGAATTGTTATTGGAAAGCAACACCAACCCGAATCTTACTCGCTGGACACGTTTTCTTTCTTTTCAGTTTCGAAAAAGCTTTTTCAAACTGTGATTGCATTGAAAATAGGATATTGACCACTACGCCGAAGACAGGTCAAAGTAATGATTGGAATTACCAAGAGTTGTAGATCCGTTAACACAGCTGTGAGATCAGATTTGTCTTGTTTACTTCTTTCTGCCATTTCGGCCTTCTGTGATGATAAAATAAAGACATGCAACAACATGCAACATTAAGACCAATTACTCGTATGAACGACGTGGGATAAGGGACACATATATAGATGCCAGCGACTGATCCTACTGTGTTTGGTGACTGGCTCCGATAACTATATAAATGATGTATCCACATTTTAAAATGAATAACATTCCATACTACACAATTATTTTCCAATTACACAACTATTTGATGAGTTTAATACACGCAATTCGGGGCAGAATTGTTAGGTATTTGTATGTGAATCATATTCTGAGCCGACATTCCAAAGCAGTGGTACCAGGAACAAAATCCACTCATACACTATTTTCAGCCCATTGGCCATGTGCAATATATATATATATATATATATACATGCAGCACAATTCAAGACAAAATTGTACAGTACTCTCGTCAGCTGCGAACCCACGTCAGATCACGAACCAGGGAAATGCATCCGTAGCGTTACTTGAATGTGAAGGAGGGGGTAATTACACGCAGACGGCAACATACACATCACCTACCCCTCATTGTGAGCAATTGGGATAAGCATATTTCTCGAGGGTGCAACGCAGACTTGAATCGGTAATCTCTGGATTAGCAGCTCAACGCTCTAACCAACTAGGCCACCGTGGGGTAGTGCCCAAGGAGGATTATCTATATTCCTACTGCAGTGATCTGCTTCTCTGGAGATTCGATGCGCACACACTGACTGACTCACCCACTCTCATGCCACCTCTAATGCTGGTGGTAAAATTCTACAGGAGTATTCACGTGGTGAATCTCTGTTAAATTATCAGACCGTACAGTACGAACAGTTCTCGGCGGTCTCAATCCTAGAAAGTTCAATGGACCCGACGTAATTCCTGCTATCGTTCTTGGCTTCATGCTACTGAACTTGCTATCATTCTCAACAAGCTTTCCGAACTGTCATGCTATTCTGGCATCTGTCATCTTTCTTGAAAACCAGCCCATGTAGTCCCTGTTCTCAAGAAGAGAGACAACTGCGTTCCATTCAACTACAGTTCAATAGCACTCACCTCTCAACTGCCTGAGGTGATGGAATCAATCATCACCGAGCAACTGTGTCTAGGAACATAATTTCCTGCTTTCCGACCATCAGTATAAATTTCGAAATCGAGGTCAACAAGTGACCACTCACATATGGTCATCTTTCTAGGATCAATCTAGTGAGAGTCGAGTAAATGTTCCTCAATCTTTATTTTCACTCTTCTCCGATCTGCTGGATCTCTCTGGTCGTTCGATTGCTGCTCGTGTCGATGGATTTACATTTTCAGTTTGATCAATCAGTGCAAGAGTGCCTCGAGGATCGGCATTTCGTCCGTTCATTCTATTTTGCTCGAATGACCTTCTCGATCACATCTCATGCCCAGCCTATGCACTAGTTCCGAACATCATTCTGACTGTCTTAACAAGCGTAGACAAGCTGCTGACCTTCTTCACCGATACCTCCCCACTGTTACCTAGTGGGGCTGTTCACGTTCAATTCTAAGGACTGAACATTTCAATTTGAATTCAGTGATCTTCCGTAAAACTTTCTCCAGCAGGCCTCGTCATAGGTTTACACCCACCCTGCACCCATATACAATTCAAATCACCCATATGTGGAAGATCAACTTCGCTGTTCCCACATCGTCTTCATTGCCTTGTGAAACACGGAAGTGACACATCTCATCCATAATCGGATGAGTTCCTGTTACTTCTGTTCTCCCCATTTTAAATGTCCGGGAGTCTTCATCCTTCACACACATGTCGATGAATGATATGACCTGTATGCAGTGGGAGAATAGAAATACCAGTGGCAGGTGAACTACATACTACACCACATACCTAATATATTCGTTGCAATATCCGACCTCAATTATGACCAAACGTTGAATAAATTATAAGTTATATATATTAAGGAGAGCGTCAGCTTAACCAGCATATGAGGAACGTTCCGCAAGCAAATGTTTGTATTTCTGATGGAGGAGGTCCTGATTTCCAGGCAATTTGCTGAGAGCGGGGTTTGGGGATTGATGGAATAACTTTTTTCAGGTGATATATATGATCCCATGTGGTTGCCGATCTTGAGCTCCTCCAGATTCCGAGAGTGTCGTCGAATCCCACGGTTCAATGAGAGTTCCTCGGAAGGGGACCTAACATCGTGATCCCAGATTGGCTATATTAGTTGTCGAGAATATATTCTCGGGCTCGCTCACGATGGTGACCAAGTGTACTCATGGACCGCTAACTCTGCGAGACTCATTAGAAAACCCATGATATTTATGATTGAAAATGCGCCAGACCAGACAGAGACTCCTAAGGTTTACGATGACCTCATTATGTCGGGTCCTCGATAGTTATTGCAGCCTTATCACTTGCATCAGGCATAGTTTAAGCATATATGTATATTATCTGACATGATACCTCTTCCTTTGTTTCTGGGACCCACATGCCTTCTGGCGTACTTGTCACAAAGGTAATGACAATTGGCTTCTTCTCTTTCTTATAAACTGTGGACACCTTTTGAAGTAGTACTGTCATATTTGTGTTCATGCTGATATTCTGTAAACAAATTGAAAGTGATAGGTAAAATGTGGGTATATTATCTGTCCATTAATATGTTTATTATCTCCAGTTGTACTCTCCTATTGATATTGAAACCGAAATCCTGGTAGATCAATTTCCCGCCTGATTATGTGGGCGCTTCCGAGTATTGCCTGTTCCGTTAGTTGACCGATGTTACGACTACCAAGTATTGTCGTTGTTATGTTGCCCCATGTATTTTTCAGTATATGTTCCTGTTCGTTATTCCTGATGTTCATGTGCTCACTGCCCTGAGTGCCTCAATCCCAACCAGGACTACCACTGCTCTAGTTTTCCACAGCCTATGTACCTCTAGTCCTACTATCTTGGTATTAGTATAACTAGTATAAATGGTACTAATGTTTTTCAACATCTTGCTTCTGCCAACAACATTGGCGTCATTCTCGTCAACACTCTTTTGATGAATGATTTCGTCAACCAGAGGTGGGACTACACAGTGTCCGTGTGTCAAGAACGAAAAGAATGAAATGCCCACTATAAATTTGTAAGTTGCGGGATCAACCGTTCACCACTGATCAGGAGTAATATCTGTGAAGCGTCTTGAATAGGTCTTCGAAGTAAAAAAAGTGCTACATAAGAACGAGATATCCTTATTATTAAAGCTACTTGATATCACCTGCGTGGAATCGGAAAGATCCGTCCATGTCTCACGATCTAATACATCGAACAACCATGCTTGTGAATGCTCTCGTTGCTACAAATATTGATCACTATAACTCTAATCTACTCTACTCTCTGGAATCCCCTCTACCTGGTTAGACAACCTCAGCGAATTCAGAATACGGGTGCAAAGCTGATGAAACGCACTCTGACATTCCAGCTTCACGCTTCTTCCCCGCCATCTCCACTCGCTTCCCGTAGAACATCAAATTATGTTTAGTTTCATATAGAAGTACTGCAGCAGTGGGAGAAGTACTGCATTGGAAATACCGATGTAATTTACAAAAGGTACTTGTTCAATAATTGCAATCAGGGCGAATCACAGCCAATTGATGAGTACATTGTAAAATTGATAACCTTGGCTACCACTCGGAAGTCTTACAGAGCAACTTATTAGGGATAGGATCGTTTGTGGGATCAGTGACAAATCTGTTAGAAAGAAACTCCTTCAAACTGCCGGGTTGGATCTTGCAAAGTGCATAGACATATGCAAATCGGCAGAAGCCACCTCCACTCAGCTGTAGGGAATATCAGGTGGTGGTGGTGCAGAGATGAACGTTGTTGGAAAGTTCCGCAAAGATAAATCAAAACCAAGGTCATCCAATGACTGCAAATTCTGTGGCAGAGCTCACGAGATGATCAAAAGTGAATGTCCTGCCTATGGCAAGTCGTGTGGGGAATGTGGCAAGCCTAACCACTTTGCGATAACATGTCGCGTGCAAAAGACTTCGGGAGATCGCAAGGGGGGCAGAGGTCAAACTGAAAAGAAGGTAAACCAAGTTGGAAATGACACAGATTATAGTTCGGATGAATGTGTTTTGTCTATAACTCTTGATGGAGATGTTAACTGTATCAACTCTGCTGAGAGCCCCTTTGAAACAAATATATTTGCCACCCTGGAAGTAGACGGTTCACCTGAAAAGGTACAAATAGACACCGGTGCAACCTGCAATGTCTTTCCAGAGAGGTATGTCCCGCAGAATGTGCATATTAAGAAAACCAATCATGTACAGCAGGCATCGTGGTTGTTAACTGTAAACTGCGAATACAAATCCCCAAACAAAGGAAAAATACAAAGTAAAATTTGCAGTGGTAGGAGATGATAAGTGTATGCCACTACTGGCAATATGACAATATCTCTAGTGGTAATGAGACCATAGCGTGAATAGGCTAAATGTAAATGTAGCCTTAAGTGAACAGAATGTGGGAACCATAGGTTTGAGTGAACAGGGAGTGTTGGAAACATATACAGATGTGTTTCATGGGTTAGGACACATTCCAGGAATAATACACCTAGAGACTGACGAGAGCGTCGATCCCGTAGTGAGACCACCGCGCCGCGTGCCAATCGCGTTAAAATCGAAACTGAGAATCGAACTGGACCGCCTTGAGAACATTGGAGTCATCGCAAAGCAAACAAAAAATCGACCTGGCGTGGTCACTACCCTCTCCCAGTTATCGAGAAAGTTCTGCCGCAGCTAGCTAAAGTGAAAGTGTTCAGCAAGGCAGACTGCACAAAAGGATTTCTGCAGTGCAAACTGGATGATGAGTCGTCCAAACTGACAACATTTCGGACGCCATGGGGTCCGATTCAGGTACAAGAGACTGCCATTCGGAATCAGTCCTGCCCCAGAACTGTTCCAACAAAAACTGGACCAATGTTTAGAAGGTCTAGCAGGAATTTACACGATCGCTGACGATATTCTCATTTCGGACGCCATGGGGCCCGATTCAGGTACAAAAGACTGCCATTCGGAATCAGTCCTGTCCCAGAACTGTTCCAACAAAAACTGGACCAATGTTCAGAAGGTCTAGCAGGAATTTACACGATCGCTGACGATATTCTCATCACAGGATCGGGTGAAAACTATGAACAAGCTGTTCGAGACCATGACAGGAACCTTGGAATATTCCTCCAGAGATGCCGCGAACAGTCAGTCACTCTGAATCAGGACAAATTTGAGTTCAAATGCTCTGAGGTCAAATTCATCGGGTACGTTCTCACAAGTGAGGGTTTAAAGGCTGACCCTAAGAAAGTGGACGCCATACAGAACATGCCGAGACCGCAGAATGTTGGCGACATACAACGATTTGTCGGAATGGTCAAAATTCTTGCCAAGTCTATCCGACGCGAGTGAACTGCTTCGACGTCTAACTCACAAGGAGGCGGAATGATGCTGGTCGGAAGAGCAGGAAGACTCGTTCGAAGCGATCAAACAAATGGTCACCAGTACCGCGGTTCTGAAGTATGTTGACCCACAATGCCCCACGGAGGGTCAAGGTGATGCTTCAGAGAGAGGACTCGGTTTCGCGTTGCTGCAGGATGTACAGCCGGCTACTTTCGCAAGTCGAGCGTTAACTCCAGCGGAAACGCGCTACTCACAGATAGAGGAGGAGCTGCTCGCCCAAGTTTTCGAACAGGAACGCAACCACCGAAAAATCATTCTGTGGACGGACCATAAACCGCTTCTCGCAATCGTAAACAAGCTACTCGCGAGCGCTTCACGACGACAGCAATGAGTACTGCATGCTGGGACTCCTACAATATGATGTAGAAGTACGGTACAAACCTGGCCACAAAATGTATCTTGCAGACACGCTATCGAGAGCATTTGTAGCCTGGAACCATCAATCAGTTTTTGAAGGAGAAACGGAGGATATCAACCTGACTATCTTTCAGTTCCAGAGACTACTCGCACAGAGCTGCAACAGGGAGCGACGGCGCTCTACAAACAGTGAGGCAGTAGATCGAGAACGGTTGGCCTGAGCACAAAAAGGATCCCGCACCAATGCACGGGCATGCTACACTGTGAGGGAAGAGCTATCCATACATGACGGCATCATTTTCAAAGGACAACACTGCGCTATTCCTCCAAGTATGAGGAGAATAATCAAAGACAAGCTCCACAGCTCTCACAATGGCATCCAGAGCACTCTTCGTCGTGCAAGAGATTGTGTGTATTGGCCAGGCATGACTAAAGAAATAACTGAACTAGTTGAACGTTGTGACGTCTGCAACACCTTCCAGACTGAGCAACAAAAGAGACCGCTGAATTCGCATGAGACCCCAGAACGCCCATGGGAGAAGATTGGGGTTGATATTTTCACCGTGGACAACAAGGACTACCTTTGCACTGTGGACTATTTCTCTGACCTTTCTGAGGAAGATAATCTACACTACAAGAAGGATGCACGGTCGGTCATACAACTTCTGGAAAGACTCTTTGCGAATCATGGAGTACCAGACACTCCCTTCTCAGATAACAGTCCACCCTTCAGCTCAAAGGAATTTGCTGAATTCGCACTGGAATACGGTTTTGAACAGGTCACGAGTTCGCCACACTAACCAAAGAACAACGACAAAGCTGAAAGTGCTGTTAAGATAGCGAAGAACCTGATCAAGAAAATGAAAGCAAGTGGTGGAGATTTCTACCTAAATCTCCTCAACTGGAGAAACTGTTGAAACCCAAAACAGTGGACAATGTCAAGGAAAAGAAAGGGGACTGAAAAAACATACAGGCAACATATTATAACCGTGGAGCGAATGAGCAGGATAGAATCCAGACAGGACAGACGGTTAGAGTAAAGAGACCCAACGATGAAAAGTGGGAGAAAGCCCAAGTGGAACGGGAGATATCATCCGGTCGTACAAATTACGAACAGAGGACGGAAGACAATACCGCGGGAATTGCAAGGATCTGCGACTGACACCCGAGCACTTCTGCCCCGCCACTGAAACTACCGCGCCAGGCGAAACGCGAGCGAACACCGAAGAGAGCGAAGGACACTTTGACAACGAGCCGCAAGTCGAGCCGCACCCACCCCGAAGAAGTTCACGAACGAAGAAAGCCACTGCGCGCAAAGGACCAAGACTTCATCTATTATTAAGTGACTTTTGGTTCCGTGGACTGTAAACTGAAACAACAGTTTTATGATTGTTAGCTTTTCTTTCTGATAGAAGGAAAGGTGTATCGTATCGTTGTTCAGCGCCCTCAGGACCGCGACAAAATGGACGTCTTCAATAAAGTTATGTTATTTCTGATAAATTCAGCCTTCAAATCATCCATCAAGGGAAGAACTAAACATGAACTATCCCCAGGTTTTGATCAAAGCTGAAGCTCATCGGCTTTGCCTGTGGACTTATAGGGTTGTTGTTGTTTTTAATATTGTTCGGCGCTTTAGATGGTTGCTTTTTCTGCGAATTGTATTTAGCGCTATATAAATGCTCGGATATTATTATCATTCTATCTGTATTCGTCCCTGTTTTCACTCTTAGCGCTCGGTATGGCGACATCTATTATAATGACGTGTTCCTTTGATGTGCCTAGTACAAGTGAGTGACATCTCCATGCTGTGGTATCCATGTCTGCCCGTATCCCGAAGTCGTACAGTAGCCTAATTTAACCTCTCCCGATGATCGTCTCCGGTTAAATACTCACGTAGGGCTAATGTGGAACATCTCGCAAAAATGTGATCAATGGGACCTTCTTCTGCTCGTTCAAATTATTATAAATAATTTTTACTATTATTGTTTTTTCATATCTGAAAGATAGGTGGGTATTATTATGATTATCATTACACTCATTAGTATTATTTGAAGACACACCTGTGAAACGCTTCCAGGTTGCCCTGGATAATACCCAACATCAATCAGTAGTGACGTAGAGTTCAAGGTCCCTGATGATCGTTTGGCTGCATACAGTGTGATATCTTTAGCTTCGATTAATTCATCATCGACTTCGTAGGTCTTCCAAGAGAAATCCGAAATGAGCAACGTGCATTCGGAATCTCCTAGAGTATAGTCGATGCTTGGATTCTCCCTCCACTTTGGTTTAGTTCCTACAGGGAAGTAAAATATTTCAACAATAACAAAATACATATTTATTCGATGACCCACACATGTAACGTATGTTAGATCTTTCCCTGGAAGTTGACAATGCCTACAATATGAAAATGGTTCATATTTTAGACTATATTATTGTCAACACGTTTCCGCCTGAAAGGCTATGTAACACCCCTTTCATAAAATGGAAAAGTCACATAAAGGCCTGTGTACACTAGACACATGTTGCGACACATGTGTCGCAACAAGTTGCCGAGCCCCCTTGTGTCCGAGAATGTTGCCAGTGTATACAGAGCGGAAACATCAGGACACAAGTTGCGCAACTTGTGTCGACACATGTTGCCAATGATTAAAAATATTTTTTTGGGAAACATGTGTCCTGATGTGTCCATGCTCTTGACCAATCAGGAGACATGTTCAAATCAGCTGTTCGATCGTCGTCA
>JAUOBX010280286.1:1287-11306 GCA_032360705.1 Eupentacta quinquesemita
CCACCCCCCCCCCCCCCCCTATCCCCACGCACCTGGACATAGCTGGACACGGAAATGCAGGTGTCTTTGAAATAGATCAATATTCTGCACACCGACTTCCCTCCATCATATGCCTCCATTTGGGCGCTTTGGAGTACCTCAATGGCGCACACCTACTTCTACCCCCGCCTGATACCAGTAATGAGTACAGTATGGGGTGGGTAGTGATTGGGATGTGGGGTGGGACTGTTGTGCTATCCAGTCATGCTGGCGTTGTGCTTCGCCTGGCTGATCCGCTCGTTATATGTATTCCCCCTTACTACACACGTTGGTATGGGTTCGTAAACTTACAGTTCGAAAAGTCGGCGTAACGAAACAAGTACTTTATTCTGTAGACACATCCTAGATGTTATTGTCGGGGTTTACTAGAATTGCCGTCGATACAATATATCCAGTAGAGTGCATGCTGCAGCCAGTTATTTGTGGCATACACCATTTGTTGTTTGTAACTGAATGTGAGGCGTCCATATCCCCACTCCACTGGCAACTGAACTTGTTCGAACAAGCCCACACGCTTAGTTCGTGGGCTATGCGACTGCGGCAGACACCAAATAATTGTACATTACGGAATTGGGCTCATACTTCTGTAGATGTATCCAACCAAAGAATTATTATATGCTTCCAGTGTACCAACCCACTACTCTGGAATTAACTCCCAGTGGAGCTTAGGTCCATGATCAATTCAGAAGCCGTCTTGGAAACTCTTCTGTTTGCACAGCATTACTAGGCTGCTTCCCTTTCGGTTGTTTGTGATTTTTCCTTTCATTCATCATGCGCTTTGAGCAGCCGTGGGCTGGATTCAGCGCTTTACAATATTTATTATTTAATACTACTTATTATTCGAATAAATAACGTGGAAAGTACAGAATGTCCAATGGATCAGAAAATTCTACTCGGGATAGTGCAACATATTGGAAATAATTATTAGAAAATACTTCTGTCTTGGAGGATCCGGCCGGAAAAAGATACAGTTCTTCTGGTACGCTTCTTCTGATCGCTTCAACCAGTTATACTGTTCTAGTGTGAACGCTGACTTTGTGCATGTTCATCATCCGAAGAAAAAATTCCAGTAATGAGGGGATGCCGCCATATGTTAGGAACACTACAGGTATAGGGTTCACTATAGGTATCGGATTCACTAAAGTAGGGGATGCCGCCATTGGTTAGGAACACCATAGGTATAGGGTTCACTATAGGTGTGCAAAATTGTTCTCAAGGGGGGAAGTAACGCATCCTAACGTGAAACAGTATGGACTGAAACAATAATCAACGTTACTATTTGCAATATTTCGACATGTGACTTCTCTTACTATTTCGCCTAACTTTGCTATGGCCCATATTTGACTGCTCGAGCCTCCGTAGAGTATGTGGTCAGTCCTAGTCTCTGCGCGTTGATGATTGATTCATTGTCACCGACAGCCCAAATTTGGCTGCACTTTGTTGAAGTGGCAAATCAGGTCGGTTTGTAGTGCAAGACTGTTGCATTGTTGCCAGAAACGATTCGATTGTTGTTTTCGTCAATATGATGACCTCGGGTCGTGACGTCATGACAATTAGGTCACGGCAATATAATGCTTATTTTTGCCCAATATAATGCTCTTCCCAAATATTTTACAACGTTCCATAGTTTCTTGGAAGTATTACAATGTATATATTCCATGTGTTCAAACGTGAACAGGGCGGCTGTAACACAGAGGAATCGACGTTTCGAACCATTACTGTGAATGCAACTATGAAACAAATGGATGTGTTCCGCTGAAAACTTTTTCGCCCAGCACACACTCAAAGATAAACTTCGCCCGATTAAATCTCAGGAAACTCACACAAATGTCATACTGTAGGAAAATTTGACCTCTGATGGAATAAATCAGTTCCGTCAGGATATGTCCAACTTTAATGATCTGCAGAATGTGAGCGAGTGTGAAGGTTTGTGTGATATCGATAAACCGTGTGTGGATCGCTGACTGACTGTATGTATTTCAAAACAGTGTGCGCTGTACCGTAACTTCGAAGCTGATCCGCCCTCTTTAGTCGCATTGATCTCTAATTTCGAAGGAATCTAGGCATGACACTTCGCATTTGTTGGTTACCAAAATAGATAACTTTAAAGTAGTCCCTCCGAGGCCGAGGGCACGTCAATTTGGCCACCAACACCGGCGAGCTGACTAAATGGAATTGACACGTGTTAGATCAATGTTGGTATAGAAACTATTGTCTAATCTGTGTTTAATTTATTTCCAAACTTGTGCGCTTCCCGGACACCACGAAGTGACCATGCATTGGCGCTATGGATTGGTGCGAGAGGGCTATACAAACACATACCAGAAAAATATCTGAAATATTCTCCATTTGCCTTGCATTGTAACCGCACAGGGATTGATTTCAATATGACGAAGAATGTGTAAATAAGGTTGGTAAGTGGCCATTTTGCCACGTACGGAATATGGTCACCTCATGTGATGTTTGAGTCTATATAGGCACTTGGACGTGTACCATTGGCATGGTTTATTAACAACGAGCCGATATTTACAGCATTTTGCAAGCTGCTCACACACTAGTTTTCGGCTATTGCCATTAACGAGTATAGTAATTTATCATGGACCAAAAATCGAATGAACCCTTGTTGGGGACGTTAAACAAATAATTGAAATATAATTTCAACAATATGGGCTCTTCGTAAATGATTAAGAAATATATGGTAAGGGCTAGGGGAATTGCTAACCTCGGGCTGTGTGGTTTCAATCGATCATCATCTGCAGTTTTGTTGTACGTCTCCCTCATGAACTCTTTGAAGAAAATGGAGAGTAGAAATAATATTCATGAATGAACTTGCAACACCAGGTTACTTAGGCTACTTAAAGAATAATCATATAACTGTCGGGGAAAAATGTGCGTTACTTACTGTAGGAGATTGTAGGCTTCAAAGGTCCACCTCAGTCGATTGCTTTGTGCTTCGCCTGGCTGCTGCGATCGTTACATGTAGACACTACCCAATGTAGAATAGGTTTGTAACTGATTATCGCGAATAAGCAAAGCTGCAATTAGCAAAGTCGGTGCGACAACTCCTTTACTTTATCATGTACACATAACCTACATCTGTTTTTTATTGCGTCTGTTCAATCGAATAGTCGACAATGCCCCAGATAAACTATATAATATATCCAGCAGAGTGCTAACGGAATGTTGACACGAATCAGTCGCAGTCTTGTTGGTGCTGAATGGAGGCAGCCAGGCGTGTGTCCAAATCTTCGCCCCCACTGATGTCGTGCAGTTTGTAGCATAATAAAGGCTACTATACATTCCACTGGCTCCATGACTGTGTTGCACTGAGTTCATGGGTTATGCGGCCGCGGCAAACGCCAAATAATATTATATAATGTAACTGAGTGACTTCATAAATTGAAACATATAGTCATCTGAGGAATCCATAGGAAAGTAGAAATAAAGAACGTGGAAAGTACAAAATGCCCAAATGGTCCAAAATATTGGACAACGATACAAATGTATCAATTTCAAATATAAGGGTAACCATATTTATATCAAATTCACACATATATATATATATATATATATAATATAGCACAGTGTATATTACTCTGATATACAATGCTCCACGCACGCGCATGTCCACACCAAATTTGTGCTATTGTTGTCCCCATACCAAATTCCATCCTTACCGATCCAAGCAATCTTGACTTATCGTGCTCATAATATTACCAGAAGTTGAACTCAACCTCAGAAGTCAACCTCAGATGAACCCTGACCTGACCCCAAAACTATAGAGATAATGTCCTCATTGTAGGGAACACACGTACCAAGTATGTGCTTGATCCAGTGGGTTCGAGGTATCGTGTTAACAAGCCAGGCGTCACACACACACAACACATGGTTCGATCTGTCAAGGAATCGAAAACGTAATTTACATAACACCACAGCGCTAGTAATAGCGTCCATTGACAAGTGGAAGATAAGCAGCGAGGCGCCCGTACGGGCCAGGCGAAACAGCTACACAAAGAAGCTATAGTCAGGTGGAAAAACGAAAGGCAAGGTGGAAAAAAACGAGCATCCGTGTCCAGGAATAAATTATGAAAAGCTAGAAGAAATACTAGAGCCATCGGACTATTAGTTTCGACGTCATAAATGAACGCTTTTCTTGAAATTGATTGTTTGAAGTCATCATTGCCTTTATAGAGTCAAGTATGTTACTTAGTATTGCTCACGCTCATCGTCATAATGACGTTAATGTTACGTGCGAAATGGTGCAGCATATTGGTAGTTCATATAGTATATAGGCTACCTCTGTCTTATAAGAACCGGCCTTAGAAAGATCCAGTTCCTCTGGACGCTTCTTCTGATCGCCTCAAACTATATAGTTGTACTGATGCAGTGCAAACGCTGACTTTGTGCATGTTTATCATGGAACTACTCGGAATATCTAGGCTTGTGTGTAAACTCGAGCGCGAAGATTCAGCTATATAGTTCACATGGCGGGAAACAAGCAGTTCCCCCCGTGACAAAACATTTTATAGTGTAGCTCGAGCGTGACTTTCAACAGCGGGAGGGAAGATATAGTTCGGGTCCAACAGCGATCAGGCTGATCGGGGGCTGACTGTCGTACCGCACTATGTGAAATTCTGGATGTTATCGATCTCCCAATTACATTGAACAAAATGGAACAGTTCACTTCGAACAAAAAACATTTTGACACGTGTCACCTTAACACTTTATCACAGTGGACCACCATATCTATATATGGAGCCTGAACTTATAATTATACGGTTCAGTCGAAAAAAATCACCATGCGTGGCGAATTAGCCCCCACAACTATGGTAATATTTTTAAATCAAATTTTAATAACTTGAACCAATTGTATATTTAGCTTCATTAGGTTGCGTCTGGAAGACTAGAAACCTCCAAGTAACATAAAAATATTTGAATTATTGAAACCAACCTGATCAGTTATATAGTCCTATGAGGTAGCAACAATGCATTGTGGGAGATCCTACAGCGACTGCATGCATCAGCTTTTCGAGCAAGTATACCCCGAGTCCCATGCATGCAGCTTTAGATCAACGCGATCTACAACTGACATTATCTTTACAGTGAGACAGATGCAAGAAAAGTGCTGAGAACAGACAAAACCACTATTTCTAGCCTTCATTGACCCAACTAAAGCCTTCGACCTAGTAAACCGGAAGGGGCTATTCAAGCTCCTAGAGAAGATAGGATGCCCACCGAAGTTGTTGAGCATGACTGTCTCCTCCCACGATCACATCAAGGGCACCGTGCAGTATGACGGCTCAACCTCTGCCTTCCTTCTCCATCGAAAGCGGTGTTAAATTGGGATGTGTCCTCTCTCCGACACTCTTTGGCATATGTTTCTGTTGTTGTATCATGCCTGCAGCACATCGGATGATTGAGTGTTTCTACGTGTGACACGTACTGACAGCAAGCTGTTCAATCTCTCTCGGATGCTAGCGAAGACCAAGGCCTGCAAACTAAGACTGCGAGAGATGTTATTTGCTAGAAGGCCTCCATAGGCTGATAAATTGCATGCGGTTGCCTGCAGAGAATCAGGCCTAACCATCAGTCTCAAAGAAAGCAACGTGATCGGAAAAGACGTCAGTGAGGCACCGAGCATCCCCATAGTAGGCCACACTCTTGAAGTCGTCGAGGATTTCACGTACCTTGGATCAACGATATCCAGAAGTCTCTCTCAGCTAACGTATTAGCAAAGCTGCATCCACCATGGCAAGACTATCGAAGAGGGTATAGGGGAACAACACGATCACCACTAACACAAATATTTATGTGTACGAAGCTTGCGTGTCGAGCCCCCCACTCTATGGTAGTGAAACCTGGACAGCCTGTGCGATGCAGGAGCGTCGCTTGAACAGCTCTCACCAACGCAGCCTATGACGCACTCTGGGCGAGAAGGACCGAGTACCGAACACCAAGGTTCCCCGTCAGGCAACCTCCCTCAGCATGTTTTCATTACTGTTGCAGCAACGGCTACATGTCATGTCACGCTCGGTCATGTACATCACATGGAGGAAGCTATGGTGAGCTTTATATGGGCTCCAGACCAGCTGGCCGCCCGTTCTACGGTTCAGAGACGTTTGCAAACGAGACATGGAGACCGCCGGGACCACATCAGAGTCGTGGGAAGCCACAGCAGACAACCGAAGCGACTAGCGTCGCACCATCAACACGGACATACGAAGAGCAGAGGAGAACAGAGTTCAACTGTGGCAGAATAGATTGGGGCGCAAAAGATCAAGTGTTGCTCCGACCCCAACACTACAGAGCGGTTTTCTCAGTGCAGGCACTGAGACAGAGACTGCCACTCCAGAATCGGGCTGTTTAGCCACACCAGACGTTGACAACAACAACATGAGGTAGCAACTTGAATCCTAAGAAAACTCACAGAACATCAATGATGTTTACGTAGTCAACTTTTTATACACGATTATTATCTTCATAATACAACAAATCTATACACGACAATACTGAAAAGAACACCTGTCCAAATTCTCATACTTTGCATCGAATTATAAGCACTATATTCTTGAAACTTAAGTCAATCATTTTGGTGTGAACATAATTTGTCCGATACTTTTATGGGCCTATATCACAGCTACCATTGTTACTAGTGAGCTATTATGAACACTACAACTGGAACTGCAAGTAACAAACATATTTCTGAAACACTAAGTCAACGCAATATAAATACCTATATTAACTACAATTAGGTATACTCGACAATTGTCATACACTCCGATAGACAAAATGTGGGCAAACTTCGAAATTTGTCCAACGGAGTTCTATCGTGGACAGTGCTGAAAAATATCGTAGCATCAACATTTTTCATCGCGGCACGTTAGGCGCGATTTATGGGTGCAGTGTGGACAGTCTGTTGACAGATTGAGGTGCACCGAAGCGTCACGTACTGGGGTCGGCCGGGCAGCTATAACAACAACCCGCTGCTTCTGAGGAATTCCTTGTTCAAGAAAAGTTTAGGGTATACAATAGATCTCAGTCACTACCAGCCAAAGTGTTTACCTGCCAAACAATATGTGAACACCTTGTAAGGCGTTGGCGTATGGGTACGAGACGAGTTCGAATGCCTCCGTCATTGTTCACCGTTTGAAAAGAACAATACCACCCACACCAAATGGGCGGTAACCAGTCGGTGCCTAGACATCGGCAAATACACCATCGGCTTGGATGCCTATGAGCATACCCCGGCCAGAGGATATGTCGCGGAGCGCCGCTGTTGCATTAGTTTGAAGTGATTACAAGCTAGCTATTACCATAATTGGACGGGGCACGTCACACTAACCTGCCTATACGTAATAACGTATAATATGCCCATGCAGGCGCCGTGTTCCTGTAGTGGCTCAAAGCGCAAACGCAAACCTTGTGAAATTTGGATCTGGCTATACAAAAAAACGTTTTGTAGGTAGATGATGGAACAAAATAAGAGGTGTATAGGGCTTGCCAAAATGCGTAAGTTGTATTGTCCATGTATTGTCCAGTCTTGAAAAAAAGCTACCCATCGGGCATGTGGGCTTTGGGCAATTTTGGCAGAACGCAGATTTCACTCAAGAAGGTATCATAACACAGGTATTTGGTATTTTTTATATTATTTTTATATATTCTACCTATTGATAGGGTTATCATCATCTCTCCAACCGAATCTTGAACGTATTCACAACAATATGACCATTAAACAACTATAATCCGCCATTAACACCAACTGTTCAGTCCGACCAGCTCCGTGTACGATTCTGGTCCCCATAGTAACCACTCCTAGTTGTAAACAACAAAAGCAACTACCGACACTACTGCTGTGTAATCCCAGATCTTTGAACAATAAAACAGATGAGCTTAGCGCTGTGATCGATACCAATAGCGTGGATGTCGCAACAATAACCGAGACTTGGTTTAATGCGGATCAGCCTGATCATATCCACAACATCCCGGGCTATGATCTGTTCTCTAGACCCAGACGCGATCGGCGTGGTGGAGGGGTCGCCGTGTATGTCAAAAATGAAATGAATGGTTCGGAACTCAATGAAATCCAAATTCCCGAGGATATCGAAGCAATATGGGTCGCTCTCCGACCAAAGCGACTGCCTAGAGCAACATCCGGTATTGTCGTGGGAGCAGTTTACTATCCACCCCGCAGCCTAATTGCAGCACCACTAATTGATCACATTGGATCAACCATTGACGCAATTCTCACGAAACAACCCGACACCGCTGTGTTCTTACTGGGCGATTTCAACCACCTCGATTTGAATGGAATTCTGTCAAACCGATTTAAGCAAGTTGTGGATCAGCCCACCCGTTGTGAGGCAATATTGGACCAAATTTATACCAACATCGCGAGTATATACGATCAGCCAAGCATCCTACCTCCGATTGGCCTCAGTGATCATAACTGTGTGTTATTTCAACCATCTCAGCGGTCTACATCAGACAGCGGGACACGTAGACACATCGTCCGCCCTATGCCAGATAGTAGGATACGAGAGTATGGTCAGTGGATCTCTGACTATGAATGGCCTGAAGTTTACTCCGCGGAAGGTGGGCAAGCGAAATGTTCAGCCTTTTACCAGACAGTCCAACAATCGATGGATTTGTTTTTCCCACAACAATCCGTCAAAATCCACTGCACAGACAAAGTATGGATGACCCCCGAGATCAAGTCCTTCATCAGACGCCGGCAAAAGGCTTTTCGCGAAGGAAAATCGAGCCTGTGGAAGCACTACAGAAACAAAGTGAAAAGGGAAATCCGTGGAGCTAGACAGAGCTATTACCACAACCACGTGGAGAAGCTGAAAAAGTCGTCCCCCGGCCAATGGTACAAGCACGTTCGTGTAATGTCTGGCTGCACCACTCAACGCAATATCCGGGTACCGGGCGTCGCTCCTGATGACCACAAAGCTATCGCCGACACGATCTGTGATGCCTTTTCATCTACAGGCAAAGACATACCAGCACTGGATACATCTGTTCTACCGGCACATCTGCCGGGAGAAGAACCACTGGTAGTTGAACCTCATGAAGTCTTCAAGGAACTCAACAGCCTGGAGGTTTCCAAGTCCTGTGGCCCTGACGGAATCTCCACACGCTTCATAAAGCTCTTCGCCAGCGAGTTGGCAACCCCGTTATCTGATATACTGAATGCTTCCTACAATGAGAACATCGTGGAAACGAGTCTGTGTCATTCCTCTACCTAGGTGTTCCCCAGCGACGCACCAACGGATCAATTTGCGAAAATAGCAGAACATCAACTGTGTGACCCAAATCTAAACCCTGCTCAGTTTGGCAACTTACCGGGTGTCTTGACTACACACTGCCTCATCGATGTTCTCGACCCACTCTACAAGCATATCGACACACCAGGATATCACTGTACCATGCTTCTGGCGGACTTTTCGAAAACATTCGAACTAGTGGACCACACGATTGCTATTACGCGCTTGCTGAGCATGGGCATTCCCCTGTCATCAGTAGCTTGGATTGCTGATTTCCTTCGGGATAGAGAAGAGCGAGTCTGTTATAAGAGCACACTTTCATACATCTCAAGTTACCAACGCTGGACTCCCACATGGAACCAAACTGGGCCGAGTCGTGTTCTCGGCAATGATAAACACCGTTTGCTGTAACCCTGAAACCGAGAACCAGGCACAACAATCAGACACTTCAAGAACGTTGATGACCCGACCCTCATTTAATATCGTGATGTGAATGTCGCATCTCAATTGCTACCTGCATTCCTAGAACTCGACGAATGGGCCCGGACCAGCAACATGCGGCTAAACCCTCGAAAATGCCTATCAATGGATATCTGTTTCTCCCGCGCACCGCCACCTCCTACAGTCATCTCTAACTTGAAGATCAGACGCTTGAACAATGCAAGGTGGTCAAACTATTTGGGGTTCATATCCAGTGCGACCTGAAGTGGGACA
>JAUOBX010280397.1:0-11306 GCA_032360705.1 Eupentacta quinquesemita
AAGATAATCATCTGCGCTGTACAAACACCTTCAAATATATACTGAAAGCCAATTTGGAATAAACAGTCTTAACACTGGATTTTAATTTAGATAGGCGATGCAGCGCGTTTCTGGCGGGAGAGAATTCCATATAGAGGGCCCACTATAACCGGAACGGAGAAGGTATATAAGACGGAGCGTTTCCTGACAAATATTCGTGCACGTGTACAGATATTTTGAACAAGATTCTGTACCCGACGGGTAACCAATGCAGAACAAGAGTGCCAACGGCATAGTAGCTATCCTGGTATGTGTAATTTCGTGTTTAAATGGAATATGTGAAGACATCAACGTTCGTGACCTTGTGTTCGTTTCTGTGCTGTGGGTGATCATGGTCCCTCCACCTCAGCCCGATCTAAGACCAGTTTGGGCCTGGAATATACTCTCGCTCCATGAGAATGCCTGTTTGACTATCTTGTCGAATGAGCTTCGTAAGGTTGGATCGTGGTTTCACAGATAGCGTCAGTCACTGAGTGCTCACCGATGCATTCTATACCCAACTCAGTTCTGTTCTATTGGGCCTACTTCCTGTGTCGCGACGGTCGTTGTAGACGACTCCAAAGGAACAACTGTTGCTCGGGGGTGAGGGGGAGGGGGGGGGGATCAATATATAGATCAAGCACTCTAGATGTGAGGTAGAGGATGCTCAAGAGCTGCGGGGTATTCCGGTGTTTCCAAGTGTACTGTATTGTTGTATCTTTCTCCTACGAATTGGGATGATCATTTCCATATCGAAATTGTGGCCATTTTGAATTTTAAAATGACTAGCCTTTGTGACAGTGACGGAAACAATAGGTAGGGTATGCTGGTATTGGGGTTATTAGATCGGCAACTAAAATGAATGTTGTAGGCCTATCCTCTACAATCAAAGAAATATTATCATTCCCGTACCAAAATGGCGACCATCTTGGATTTGAATCTGATAGCCGTTTCGAATAGTGATAAAAACATTACCACTAGATTTGTTGACATTTCGGTCGTTATATTGGCGTGTTGGTATTGGAGCTATTTCATTTCCCATTGTAGCAATATGCATCAAAGCCCAGACTACAACCACTATACACGAAGATATATATGACCATTTCAATATGAAAATGGCGGCCATGATGGATCTCAAAATGGCTGCATCATGCAATAGTGAGGCAAACAGTACCACTATGTCCGTTGGTATAGCGGCAGTTAGATTGGCAACCAAAATAAATTATATTGCCACTACACTCGAAGAGACGATCATTTCGGACAAAAATTGCCGCAATCTTGAATTCAACAATGGCCGCTGTTTTCAATGTTGATGAAAACATTATAACTTGGTCTGTTGGTATCACAGCCGTTGTAGGGGCCACAAACTTTCGTTCTATCCTCACTGTGTGCGAAGAGATACGATTAGTTCTATACACCGAGGGCGGCCATTTTGATCTTTCAAAATGGTTGCCAAGATGACCTTAGAAAAAAATGGCACCCTCCATATCCGAAATGACCAGAAGTGCAATAACATTGCATTGTGCAGGGCAATCTCGAAAAATTACACCAGGCTCCCCACCAAAGGTACGATTCCATAGACGCGTATGCGGATGCGGGGTGCGGTTGCGAGGTTGTGCGGTATGCGGAGTCCCCCGCACCTGTGGTCGAGCGGGATGCGGGTCCAGCAAGCGTTCCATTGTTAACATAACAACGGTCGAACAATATGGCACCCACGTTATCGACGATGGAACAAAGAGAATCTCATTCTGCTACTGTCTCTCTATGTGTACACAAAGGTGAGTGAACCCTGAAAATTAGTGTAGGATTTGAACACATGGAAGCACAGTTACGCCGTAGGTAATAGGCCCTCATTGAATATAACAGTGAGCGATTGTGTTCCGCACCCCGGACCCCGCACCCGCATCAGCGTATATGGAAACGCACCTTAATACTTTATTGACATACACAGTAAAAGACAGTTCGGAGTCCGGCATGGTACCGAGGTTTGTAACACAGGTACATTAGAGATGTTATGCTGGCCGACTGTGACGTCATGTCTTCATCATTATTAATATTATTGGAAAGTAGGCTTTGCAGCACGAATGCTGCATCTATTTTGCAGGTTTTATGCGCACATATCAAGTGTGTTCGATCAACACGAAACTTGGTTATAGGTGGACTACATTTGGTGCCGACATCATGACGGCCATTTCTAGGTTATCAAAGGTCAAACTCTTGAAATTCATGCCATTTACCCAAGAAACCGAGAAACATGACGGTCGTTCCAAGGTCATTGCTTTCGCGTGATTTATACGATTTCCCTGACCTTGTTGAATTATATTGAAAATTGGTGGAAGTGAACTATAGTTGGTCCTAAACAACATGAAGGTCATTTCAAGGTCACAAGCGGTAAGATTTGCGTAATCTACATATATGCGATTTTCCTAACTTTGTCTGATTTCAACGAAACTTTTTGGATGTTGGTTGGTTGGTGCTAAAAATATGACGGTCGTTTCAAGGTTATCGGAGGTCAAATCCGCTTAATCTATGTAATTTCCCCGACTTCTTTGGATTTGAATGAAGCTTGATGGATTCGACCTATAGTCATAAGGTCATGAAGGTCATTTCATATTCATAATCACTGCAGGGTATACACGCAAGCGGTTTACCAGCCTGCATATGTCTAGTTATTATTACTATTATCATGGTCTTTATTATTATTATTGTGTCTCACTTATGCTTGAGTTAGCAGGGGCTCATCGGTATTCAATTTACCGCAACTTTCCACTCTATACATTGACTAATCAACTAATTTACACCAGCTCTTCCGGGTCGCAGCCTAATATTATATATTAATAATATAATGGCTTATTGTGTAAATACCCTCCGATGGATTATTAATCCATCTCTTATGAATACATAGTTATATTAAACATTCCACGAAACAACTAATGTGCTGATAATCAGTATTTACATATAGAAAACACTGCTACAGAAGAAGACTTGGCACTGTGAATGATGAATAAATTACCATTTAGATTGGGTTTATTGAGCTGTCAAGATAATGCAAGAAAAGCCTCAGATATACAGGGAAAGTTGTTATTATTTTTTGAGTGACAAAGAGAATCGGAGAACCGTGCAGAATGCAGATGCTAGTGATGGAATTCAGTGTTCAGCCGATCTCCCGTGATTCTCTCAACACAAATCTTCTACAAGTGAATGAGGGATTTCACACTAGCATGACTAGACCAAACCAAAAGTGCAATAAATTTCATGATCAAAGTACTGAGTCAGTGAGTTGTTATTTACACATGAATCTCTTCATCGCTTTTGATAAAATATTTTCAATAAATTTCACACATTCTACTCTTGGATTATTTTAAACATTCACACCTTCCCCAATTCTGATGGAACTAAAAATACTGTCCAATGTATGTATCTGTCCTCGAATGTATATATACAAAGTCGAAATTAGCTCGAGTACCAATTGGTTGTCACTTACCGGTACCCAAATGCAGTTGAAACTTGGCCCTCCCATGAAAATAAAAGTCCATATTAACACCTCATATCCCTCGGAAAAATATACCAGCAATATATCCTCTCTCAGGAAATATCTGCATAAACGAGCATATGATTTGTAGTTATCGTACAGTTGTATTGTATGTAAAGCAAAACAAGAATCATTTTCATATTTTTGTAGCGCTATATAAAAACGCTGTATTCTTCTTTTTTCCAGTTTAAATCCGGTTGATTCCCCAATCATGGAGGTGGCCGGTTTCGCCTTACTCCACCAGCAACGTCTCTCACACCCTTTCGCCATCTCAGTCGATTTATAACATCCTCTTTCTTCAATCCAACCTCCCGCGTCTCCTCCTCCACCTGCCTCTTCCATGTCATCTTTGGCCGTCCTCGTTTCCTTGCTCCAGCCACCTGAATGTCTAGGGCTTTCCTTAAGACATGATCACCATCTCTCCTCAACATATGACCATACCATTTCACTCCATTTGCCTCTGCCAACTGGTCAACAGACTCCTCCAGACCAAGCTTGCCCCTAAGGTCCACAGCCCTCTTTCTGTCTGTGAGTTTCACGCCGCACATCGTTCTAACCATCGCTCTCTCTGTCCTTCTCAGAATTGCCAACTCCCTCTCTCTTAGGCACCAAGCTGCCTCATGAAAATAGTTTCTCGATAAATAACAAAGTAATTAAAGTTGATGTAGCATACATATGTCACTTGAACTGCTTGGCCGATCTCTCCTGCGCTATGGTTGATCAACTCACCTTACAATGACTGCTAGGGACAATCTGTAGCTTTTCCAGGATCACCTTTGAGAATTGTACACCAGATGGACTGAAGAATGTCACTGCACGAGGAACCCCCTGTCAAAAATGGGGGTTTGTAAAGTGGATCAGACAAGTCAGATTTAGCAGATATGGAGATATGTTAGTGCTAGAGCAATCTCACAAGTCTCTTAATTAAGCATAATAGCTGTCAATTGACCAGAGTGACTGACCAATAAGGGGGGCAATAAACCTGTCACTACCCTAGTAACAGATACATGTAGCACTCCAGTAAGGGTAGAATGGGGAGGAGTTGGACATAATTTCCCATGACATGGTTGGCTGGAGTGTTTTTTGCTTGTCGTAGTGGTGACTTAAATCAGTATGATTGGAAACCCACTCTCCTGTCTGTAATTTATCCAGAAATCTCTCCCGGCTACACACCAAATTCAGCTCGATCGGACCAAGCATTCAATACTGATTGTGTTTACGGGGTTTTCGGACTTTGAATTCTAGTGACCTCAAATGACCTTTGACCTGACCACACAACAATAGGGATCATGTACTCATCCTGGGGAAGCTCATAACAGGATGAGCTTCATCTCACACATATGACAACATCGATTTATCTGAATTTGTGAAGGAATGAAAAACCGATAAAGTATGTTTGTTTTGCCATGCTTTGTCATGTTCTATACTTAAACTGATTAAAAAATACTCTAATCATAATATAGAGCCTGCTTTATAATACTGTAGTAGACTAATTGTTTACAATAGTCCAAACGAACTGCCAACATTCCTGGTGGAATTCTAGATATTTTTGTGGAACATTGGATTACCTGGGAATAAACCATTAAGCTCAGTGGATGACAGCGTGGTGATCACAGTGTCATTTATAGTTAGGCATTCATGAACATGTGACAGGTGGTACATCCAGGGTTGGTGTTTTTTTTTTTTCAGAAAAAATCATGATTGAAATCAGTGATTTAAATCAAATAAATCGATTTAAATTGAATAAATCAATTAAAATCATGATTTTTTCAATTAAAATCATTGATTTAAATCGTGATTTTAATCAGCCTGATTTAAATCATCCCTGGATACATCTGCATGATGCAATATGGGCAAAAAAAATCCAAAATATGGGAATGAGGCAAAATAATGCACAATTATTACAACTGCCAGCTACAGTGTAATGTGCAACTAATAAGTTTGTATAGGGTCAACATATTGTAAATTACAGGGAGTAGCTACTTGTTATCATATTCTATGTTGCATATATGCTAACGGGGCAACATTAATACGATACTGTGATGTTGATAAGCTGTATTGATGATAAAGTACATTGGCCTACATCGATTGTTAGCAGAAATAATTTGTTACACCAAATAGTATTGGCTGGACCCTTCCAAATGCAAAATAGACATTTCCAACAACGCTGAATAATATAACAAGAGTGCCAATGGCATAGAACCTCACCTGCATCAGTGTAATGAACATGAATGGAAGGAGTTTTCAATTTACATGACTCTCAAGATGACTATTTGGGCAGAAATTTTACTGTAGATAACTTTTCAATCTCTAAACACTGGTACCTATATGATGATTGAAACTCATAGCATCATTTGACACATTTTCACGAAACAGCCCAAATGGCCACTTAGATGACTTCTGACCCTAAATCTCTGAACACGTGTATCATTGGTACCTGACAATAATAATAATAACTTTGATAATCATCGAATTCAAATTCTAGCAGGAGAAGCATCATACACATTTTCACAGAATGGCCCACTAAATTATTTTGAACCCCAAAACCCTGAACACCCTATATGTATCATCAGTACCCGACAATAATTACCAACTTTCATGATATTCAGATTCAAACTCTGAGAGGAGATTAGTTTTACATTTTCTCACAGAAGAGCACAAATTGTCCACTAAATGAACTTGGACCTTGATTCCATGAACACCATACAGTATATATCATTGGTATATATACCCAACAATAATACATAACTTTCATGATCATCTAATTAAAACTCTAGAGGAGGAAGCATTCGACATAATTCCACAAAATAGCTCACTAGATGACCTGGATCTTTGAATTTGTCAACACCCTAGATGACCCATCACTCCATCATTATAGTGACCAAGTTCCAATATTACCCGTCGGAGGGAATAGAAGGAGAAGCAATTTGAATCAATTGTTAACAGAAAGAATGAAAGATAGATAGATGGTTAGCTTCATTCATATATTTCTCTCCTCTGGTTCATGCCCAGACTACAATAACCAGCTATGTATTGGGTAAATAGGCCCAGGTATATGAAACTTGCTCTGACAACTACCACCGATTTGTGGTTTCTGTTCTTGCTGCACATCGCGAAGCGAGAACTATGGCTAGATCAACGTTATTGCCTTCGGGACACAGTTGATTTATTGAGGCACTCTGCATGGCCATAGTCTAATCATGTGACACCTGGAGTAGAAGAGATCATTCTTGTAGTACACGATCGAGATTCCACCGCTTTTGTATGCGTAATGATAGGCAAAGTTCACAAGTTTTTCTGATAATGCTAATATCCAGGGATACTGATACTGATTAGTGGTCACTGATAATCTGCTTAACATATACACTACTTTACATGTTCCTCAAGATAACTGGTCAGGTTTTGTTCCAGACTAGGTTCAGGGCATGTCCTATACACAGTACAGCCAGTGAAAGCAATATCTGCAGAGAAGAAGAATGATAATTGTAAATTAATTCAATAATTATTCAAATATACCAATATAATCATGGACTGACATCCAACATCAACAATAAGAGCATTCATTCTGGGCTTTGCCCAGGAGTGAATAGTGTGATGTCCCCAGTGCCACACTTGAACGATTGCTAAGAAATATGCCTGCGAGTGGCAATTAGCATGAGCAGTCATTGTGCAATGTAAAATGACATGGGTAAGACTCATGTTACTCAATGAACTGGACATTTGCAGGAGGGAAAACCACCATTGTGTATATATCTGCATAAATTAGGACAATTTGAGCTATGATTACCTCATAATAACCTCCAGACAAAGTTACCAAATTTGCATGAACCATGTAAATTTGACCTCCGGTGGTCAGAACTGCAGTCACATCTACCTAGTTTTGTTCAAATATAACGAAGTTAGAAAAATTGAATAATTTACACAAATCTAACCCCTGGTGACATTGACTCCAAGTTGTTCAGGACCGACTAAAGTCCACACCCACCAAGGTTCCTCTAAATCCAACAAAGTTAGGAAATTGCATAAATTATGCAAATTTTACCTCCTTGAAAATGATCGCCATGTTCTTTTCTGAACCAACACCCATCAAGTTTCAGAAAACTTGACGATTTCGCATGAAACCTGCAACATTGAGGGCAGCCAGTCATGCAGCAATGCCTACTTTCGAACCCAGCTAAGAATCTACTAGGGCCGACATGTGTAAAAAGTTTTGGACCAATCAGACAAACGTTAGAGAGTTATTGCGCAATGAAGGCCTGAAGTTTGGGGCTGAGACAGCGGCAGCAGCTACACCTTCAAAACTGTAATAACCCCTAATGCTTCATTACAACCAATGCTTAGGACATTTACTCACTGTTATCATGCAGGAATTTTGGGATAACATCTCTTCTCAGTGTACCACAGGGAAACAGTAGAGGGGGTTGGCCAGGCTGGATCTCTGTGAAAGAATTAACCCAAGATGACCAATATAGCATACTATCTACAAGAATAATTTTGAAAATGTCCAACAAAAACACAATAATGTGAATCCTTTCCATAGATCTACTATTGCGTACCAATACAGATGGGACGAATGGACATTTCATATTGTGAGCATAAGAGAATTGATCCTAACACCAGGGGCATTGAAGCAAGTCCAAAATGGAGCAGATGGGTGATACATGGTCATTGCCCAGCAGAGACTATTTGCAAGTTTAATACTGTTTTCTCACCCAAGTGACTTTGCTAATATATTAGTCCTAGATTTATCATGAGCGACTAGATGTATTGACATCCACGTGAGACTGTTTGATTTGATTAGATTGCTCCAGGTTCAGGAAGCTAGCCACTGAAGGCTCATCAAGGAACCCGTGTTGAGGTAGGGTCATTGCTAAAATACACACCTACAAGCAGGTGAGCCAGAAAATGGTATCTTTCAAAGCGCCAGAGGTGAATGTAGCGTCTACCTGCGCCGGCTGTTGAAGACCCGATAATGCTGATCTCAACAGGGTTGTCTGTTGTCTGGTTCAATGGAAGACATTTCATCTATGGGTGTGCATGCAAATTGAAAATAAAGATAGTATCTGTCAACAACACATCAACAAGGTGGTGCCTGTACATTACATATAGATTACCAAGGTGGAGAAAATCCACCTGATAATTCTATCCGAGGAGACTCAATGAAAACATCATTTCTTGGAAAGAATACAGTCTATGACAGAACCTAGACAGACGAGCATGCTCTATAAGACAGTCAACTGTCAAGTACATTACTTCTTCGATATATGCTCACTGTTCTGTTCAGTTCACATGCAGTCATGGTAGCTTGGGCCTCTAGTACATCTTCCCATTTTCTCTCTTTTTGGGTGTGGGTAATTTTGGTCATGTTAATGATGAATTCTATTTGGCCCGGCAATATGCAGACCTGAATACTTCACTTATTATCAGTTGCAAAACCCTCACTGGCTGGGCATACACACAGAAGCTTTTGAACAATTGTTTCTCTAGTTCATAAATCAGTGTGGGACATCGGATCGAGCCTATACAAGACCTGACAAGGGGGAAGGCCTGGATATTGCCATTTATGTTAATGATGAATTCTACTTGGCCCTGCAATATGCATACTTGAATACTCCACTTATTATTGGCGGCAAGCCCCTCACTGGCTGGGCATAGGCCTATACACAGAAGCTTCTGAACCAATGTTTCTCTAGTTCATAAATTCTTGTGGGACATCGGATCAAACCTATACAAGACCTGACAAGGGGGGGACCTTTATATTGCACTTTATTGTCAGCTGCAAAATCTTCCCCAGGTAAACAGAAGGCAGTACCTCAATTTGGGGGTGAAGGTAGGCATACATGGACAGCAACTCACAAATTATGTACCCCTCATTCTTCCTCGATCCAAGTAGCATATTTTTCTAAGAACTGAACAACAAGACAGGGCAGGAATTAAGCGGGGGCGCGGGGCTATTAGCCCCCTGAAATCTGAAAATAGCCCCATCAAAAATTTCACGGGGGCAAAAAAAAAACTGATGAGGGAAGAGAATAGCCCCATCCCTTCAAAAGCAGCAGAAAATTATTATGAGGAATTTCATTTCTGTGCCTGAAATTGACCAAAAATGTATATATAAAAATTCATCAAATATGAGGAAGTAGAAGCTTTCTGATACTTTTTGATTCTCTTTCAATCGAACTGTTATCATTTCACAGTGCTTGGAACTCCAAAAGAGCCCCGTTCATTGAAGAAAAAAAAACATGGCCTAGTTCACGAGGGCTTTCTTCCATGAAAATATTCCAAAAGAGCCCCCCGTGTCCAGAAAATTAGTTCCTGCCCTGGTTATTTGGGCACTCACAGTACTCACTCATTGTATACAGTACCAGGCATATAATTACTCATATTGTAATTGTACACTGCAAACTGCTATTAATCGGGGCAGGAATTCATTTTTGGCTGATAGGGGCTCTTTTTCGGCGAACCAGCAGAATTTTTTGCTCAAATTGATCTTTCATACACTAAGCATATAGGTTGAATCGCCTCCGTGGCTTACGAGAGCTATTCTGAATGTATCGAGGGCTGATAGCTTGGAGCCCCGCCTAATTCCTGCCCATCTATCAATAGTGATCGTATTGGCCATGGTTTACGGTTGCTGATGTTTGATACATAACTCTCTTCACATTTGGTGTGACATCAGATCCCTTAAACTATCTAACACACTAGAACATCTGGCTCAAAAGTTCAGTAAGAGGCTATATCAGACTTCCTTTATTACCTTCTCTCCATTCACGGAAATAGTGTCGCAGTCAATAGGGCAATGCACTTAATTACAATCAGATGTCTGATGGCACACAAATGTGAAGGCCGAGCATTTCTTTGATCGATAGTCTAGTGATAGTTAGTCATGTGTGGGAGGGTGGTGGTTTGTTTCCTTATCATGGTGGTGTGTGTTACTGAATTTTGAAAGTGCTATTTCACTGATAGTGCACTATTTATTGACACTTATCCAACATAATAAGAATATGAACATGTTTGCTGGTTGACTCATGAGGAATAGAATATTGATACATGTACATTAAGGTTTAATGAGTATTGTACTGTAGCCATCTAGTTGGAGAGTACTTGCAATGCGACTAGCGTAGTCGATCACTACTCGCAATTGAACACAATAGATAAATAAACGTCATAAGAAACAATTGAACAAACATTTTGTTATGTCAAGTTGTCAACAAATAGGTAATTTTCAAACCATGGGCAGTTTCCAACTGATTTCTATTGAATCATGTACTGTCATTAAAACATGTCGGCCAGCCTATTCAGTATTCTAGTATACAGTTGTTGCCCGTTTAGGCCTAGGATAGCATGATTGTGTGTAAGGCTGCACGGTTAATTCCTGGGCAAAACCGGTCGGTTTCCGATTTGCTAACCGAGTCGAACCGTTTTTGGGGGTTTTCATCCACGCGGGATGATCGTCACGGCTAACAAAATGTATTTGCATCAAGAAAACCCGGAACTAACACGGGCCTCACGTGCGATGTAAGAACATCGCTAGTTGCGACTATGGGTGCGTTTTAGTCGTTTGTTAGTGTTAGATATTTTTACACGACGACGTATGTCTTGATACCTAATTAAATTAGTAGTGAATTGGGCATTTCAAACATCGTAATGATCGTTGCTGTTGCAACACCGGATATCCGCCAGATGCTATTTTTAGTTACTTTCCTGGAAACCCACGTGTTGCCTCTTGCCCAGACATGTTCTCATTGCGCAGTGGATC
>JAUOBX010280508.1:0-11305 GCA_032360705.1 Eupentacta quinquesemita
CAGGAACATCGAACCTCGGCAACATCGAACCTCGGGAACATCGATACTCGGGAACATCGAACCCCGGGAACATTGACATAGTCCCCTATTTTCTAAGCACACATCCCGTTGTGGCGTTCGCCGCAGATGCCAGTCTCATGATCTAGTCGATCGAGTCACTGTAATTGGGAGGATTTGCAAAGGGAAGAGAGATAGCACGGTTATGAGCAGAGCCAGGAAGGAGTGTTTGATGCTGATCAGTGGGGCCAACCAGACTTCCGCGATTCCCGGAGAATGGAATGGCGTGCAATGTGCGATAACGTACCGTAGTTCCGATGACAGGACACCTGGTCTTACAATCCAGCTGCACCATGCATGGTGGTGACGGCGTTCAGTGGTACCATCCGCCTTCCTCATCTATCGACATCTGATCGAATCTCCGTTCAATAACATAGTCTACTGTAAATATTGGCCATTGTTTTCAGTCACAATGAAAGCGAAGCCGTTCTATCTCAGGGCTGGTTTCTGAGAAGGACCGCCCGCAGTTCGTACCAGGCAGGCCGGATTGAAAGCAAACCCACTCTATTCCAGGGCCAGCAGTTCGTATCAGGCAGACCAGGTTGTACGAAAGACAGGACAACAGGACATAATAATGACAACTGGAATAGTGGAAGTTACTTCTCTTCTATCTGTCTCTTCTTTGGGGGTGTGGGTATAGGAGCCTAACGAGCACCTTATAAGTCACACTGAAGGAGAACAATGTTGACCTATAGGCCTATCGCGACTGTATGAGCCGTTGTAAATCGAGTGGACGCCACCATAATTGCGGATGGGGCTTGCTATGGTAGACTAAACATACATGTGATATGCAGATCACAATGGGCAGAGTAGAAAATGTAAGCCGCAGAACCTTCTTTAAGAAGCGAGAATGTATTTTCATTCTTCAGCAACTCATTATCATACCAAATGTAAAAGAGAGCCTACGTGTTACCCCGTAGTCAATTGATAAAGGGCAACATAATGAAAAGCAGTTCCGCAATGAACATATAGGGGGTGCCAGGAGAGTGGAGACCGTGATAACAAAACGTGATCAGTCCTCTGGGAGGCGATATACTGTATACAACTAATCCATATATTATAGCACGAGTTTACCATAATGTGGTACAGTGGTAGCTACCCAAAGTCACAATTCACAAACAATACATGCAGCTGACGAGGAACTTCAGGGTAATTGCTGTATGTGTACATTGCGACTGTAACCGTGTACTTTCCGTATCTGGATAGAGGATGTCTCTTATAAGGATCGCAATTAGGCTATATCCTGAGCCGGTTCGATCTCGGCTGCACCTGGCGCAAACATGTCACCTCAGCAACCAATTAAAAAGTTAGGTGGAACCATTATGTCCACAACGGCTTCCCATATTATCGGATTTCCCACAATCAGACAGTAATTCATGGAGACACGTGTGACTAGCCCGGGAAAACAAACTTATCTCATAGTACCACCTGACACATGTTAAGAATAAAGTATCACAGAATACGGTAAAGAAGCCCTAAACCCTATCAGACCCATATTGCATAATGCATTCGTTATCAATACTGCGCCATCAAAGCTACATATAAATTCACTAAAAACAAAACGAGGTTCTTCGTCCTGATTGTTCAGAGAAAGGGGTGGGAGAGTTGCTGTTTAATAGTGTCTGTCTGTAATTACCCTCTCCTGTCTCTCCCACATCGCGGATATTCCAAATGGCACTGTCTCGTTACATGTGATACAGGTGGAGGACTGGAGGTTCACAACTCACAATAGTGCGGTATCCAGCAGTGATGTGGTCGAGACCATCCAATCTCAACTAGCTTCGCACACAGTATTATTAGGAACGTTAGGGTGTCGGGTCGAGACCAGCAAGTTCCGAAGCCGGCCTCGAATAAGACACTGGTATCCAGTCAATACATATCATTCCAGATAATACATATCATATTAATCGGGTGTTCACGCTCACTTCAGTAATCCCGATGACTGACCTATTGAACATATATATTTTCTTTGCAGATATCATGTACGTCTCTCGGCCAGAAGTTACATCCGTACGATACGCCGGAGAGCTCGCCAGAGTCTCAGCCATGTACTTGCTAGCATCTATAGTTAACAGGTAGGTCCAGTGAATACATTTTCTGGCCTAATTGCTACACAAAATCGATCGGGTTCGAATACAGAGTACCACGTGTAATATGCGAGCGGGAAACATGGTAGTTAGTATCGTACCAGATGAAGTTCTACAGCGTGCCACTACTGCGTAATTATGTCATGCTGTCGGGGGCCAATCACCGGGGGTTATTCTCGCGCGCTTGCGTGTACTGTCAGTTGGAGGGCCTTTTACAATGTCATCCTGCAAAGGCCCCGAGTTGTGCGGGTTGACAACTTATAATCCCTAATTTGGTCAGTAAACATAATTCGACAATTATTAGCTCACCTTTTATTTGCGACGACGACGACACGTGGTTTATGACATCATAATCAAAGTTGTGGTCGAATGACTTTAGCCCAGAAAGGAAACATTTAGCGGTTATCAGGATAGAATTCTGTGTTGTATTATGAGTCAACGGATGTAGTTAAACGGTGTTGGAATATCGATCCGTTAGCCCGAGCGTCCTAGTCTATTATGTTATTAATATCACTTCCTGTCCTTATTGACCGTGAAATGGCAGGAAGCTCAATGTTTACGTTTACATTGTTCCAGAGTCTGAGAAAATATCACTATCACACTATATGACACAAGGGAATGAAGGGATGACCTAAGTTAGAGGCGAGTGGAAGTATTTAAATAATATATACGGAGAAAACAGAAAAGCGTGCGATCGAAATGATTCAGTTCTTCGTAACTGCCAGGTGAGCGGAAGTGGTGAGTGCTGTATTGCCACCTGGCTCGCTCGGACAAAAGATGTTTTCGAGTTACAACTTTCTGTTTATATTCGAAAATGATTCTCTCGCAATCTTCAGGGAAATACCATATTTTAGTCGTAGGATAACAGCAACATAACGTTAGCCTATTGAGACAGGCGTTTGTATGTTATGTCTCGTTTTGAAGCAACATCCGACCATGTCGCTATCCGCAGCGTAGATTTAGGGCCTTCCAGGTGCCCGATAAGGGGTGTACGTTCAGTGGGTTTCTCAATTTAATCGATTTATACCTGGTATGGCCAAAACATGTTAAGCACGTGACTCGTTGTAAAACTTTTTATTCATATTATCCAACCAAAACTCCTTTCGTGTTATTAAATGTTTTCAAGGTCTTTACAAGGATTTGGGGGTTGGCTGAAAACAGTTGGGAATCACCGTGAGATTTGGTACCCCCAATTTTCATTAACTACCCAATAACTAGCCTATCAACGGATTACCATCATCGTGTGTAGCCTTTCTAGCCTATACACTGTTCAGCTGAGCACAAAGTGCATGTCATTTGTACATCCCTGTTAATCGTTAATGTCAAAGAACGTGGCTCCCTCGGGATTTATGTTGTTATACTGCGGATGTATGATAAACGTTTTATTTACCCCATCCGCTTGATTTATCGATGGGGGACAATCATCCGCTGCCCTCTCGGAACATTTTAATTGCGGTTGAAACAATCAAGATGAACCATACCTGGTCGTGGTACCACACAGGGATAGACCTTTATAGCCTAATAATCACGCATAATAAATTACACATAAACAATGACAGTCTGCTATTGTAATAATTCACAGTCAGGGTCTATGGGGTAGGGGGGGGGGCATGACTGTTGAGCAGTGGATTAGGCTATCTACAGCTATTCACACAAGATTCAAGACACTGCGTGTAGGCTAGTTTGGTCGGCATTTGTGCATATTTGGCGTACCATAAATGCGACAATGAATTATTCCCTTCTTACAGCTCCCCGACAGTGCATGATATGGGTAACGTAGCCTACTGTACATGTAGCTCTCGCGTAACGACTCGGATGGGCCAATCACTAGCGCATATTACAGCGCCCTCACTTGCACTGTCATTCGACGCGCCAAATTCCTCCAGCAAATGTTGTGCCCCTGTAGGATAGGACATGTATTATTTATTGAAACTGTTCAGCAGAATGTTCCCTCTCGAGTGAGCCTGGTATGCACGACATACTATTAATGACTACTGACTGTTGATAGCTACAGATTAGAAACGTCAGTTGAAAATAGTATTTCATAAATACATCTGACATTATTCGATAACATGGTTAACCCCGTGGCTCCTGTACGGTGTTAATATAATTTGGTACCACAATGATCTGTCATCTAACTAGCAATTTTCATCATGAGATAATCCTATTGCCAAGCACTGAGAGGGCCTATGACTACGACCATCCCGCCACTGCAGCCTTCCGTCCTGTCGAATGTTGACAAAGTCCCGTTCGTGTTTTGAGAGTTCACTTCCGTGAATCCCAAACACCTTGAACGCAGCTGTGAAAATAAACGGAATCACCCGAGTCAGTTTCCCCAAACATAAGTACTGTATATTGATGTGGGCTCAAATTCAATTGACGTCTGCGGAGATGAATTAATCACTTTCGTTTCCTCAAAGATGTTCTATTCATTCGAAGATAATACTCGAGTGGGCTGGGAGAACTGAAATCGATTTTGCGATCCGCTTGGGAATGAATGAGGATTAGAAGGCATAGACGGTATACTGTCCACCTGGTCCCGCACTGTTGTCACTCTGAATAGTGTTTGAACTATTCTACGAAAGTTGAGCAATGTAAAGTTACACCTATTATTCAGCTTTTATGTAAACATTTTTGAATCAGACTATGCGTCCAGCGTTTCCAACTTGGAAACAAAAGTGAAATTATTACAAGTTGAAGAATCGTTAGGGTGTACAAGCCTATATGTACAACCGGACTAGGTTCACCTGGTGCGTACTGTCTTGTATTAATTACCAATGCCATCAACAATTTCGATGTCACAAAATATATCTGAGCTGCTCAACCATAGTGAATCATCGTAAATCGTGCATGGGCTGTATTCGGTACGGTACCCTTATAAGGCAAATGGGATAGCAAATTCATTGTTTTGAATATGCCATCAGCTTTTGAGGACATTTTTCGTGTAGGCTACTTTGAATTTCTTTAGTGTATACGGGTATATGGGATCCCACATGTTTCGAAGACATCGCTCGAGGAAGCCACAAAGACAGACAACTATTCACACACACATAATTGTATTTCGATATAATTGACCTCATTCTCTCCCGCGTCCAAGGTCCCGCCATCACCTCGTTTCAGCTGTTCCTTTCCCGAGGCTCCCATTCCTGGTATCAGCGCCGTGTGTCATCAGCCGCGCCGCATGTGTTCGCGCCAGAATTTGCCTAGGGAGCGCAAGCTAGCGCATACTTTATTCCCATCTCCCTACCGCGAGTCACAACTAATCAGTTATCCCTCTTTGCTTCGCCAACAGGTGTACGCGAATACCGGATGAGTCACAGCGTCGACAGTATCTCGTCGCTGGTCGCAATGAGGGGCCCTCTCCGGACCAACCAACTGTCATCGCTGCTGCCGTAGTCCAAGCGAGACCGCTGCTGTCCCAGAGAAAGGACTTCCGTCTGACCTTTGACGCTGATTCGTAGTCGAGGGGTCAACCAGGTGGGGGAAGGACAATGATAAGCATCGCCCTCCATTCCCGGGAGTGTAAATCGGGGAATAATATTTTGTCACTCAGAAAATAGATCTCCGAGGAGCGCTGGGTTGGCAAGCTGGTGAGAGATTCTATTGACCGTCTCCCAATTATTTATTCAGCCAACGTCCAACGGTTCGTCAGATTGGGAGTGCCATAAAATCTGATGACTAGCCTGGCCACGGCCGTGCCACGGCCATGCCACGACTGACGGAAGCGAACAACTGTTGCCGACTCCGACAACTGTCTTGGAACTATGAACTACCTCCCGGCCAATGAACCCGGCGCCTGCGTGGAATTCTGACCGAGTGGAACATCTGCCATCATTTTCCGGGACATATTTCCCCGAATACAGGGCGACCTACCCGCGAATTTTTGTGGCCGACAGAAATTTACGAGTTGGCCTCAAGAGAGGCCTGGTGTGGTTGTTAAACCAAAGAGAAGCACGTTTCCTGTAATGAGAATGGGCAGCTACTGGGCCCTTCTGCCGATGGGTGAACACCTGTCCACACTGGTACCAGAAATATCAATTTGTTCAAAGTAAATATTTACCACCAAATTGGCCTATATAATCTCGAAGATGGCCAGATTAATCCCGGATAAGCGGTGGCCCAAGGGACGCCACGCAGGCCATAAATGTTGACACAGGCAGTCCCTGCTTGGCGGTTGGTGCGTTGGTCGTATTTGTTGAAAAACCGCGAAATGTCCGGATTGCTCTCACCTGCAGAGTAAGAAATTAGAAGCTTTCCTCCTGTCAAGAATGACCGGAAGATCATCTGGCTGACAAGTAAAATATGAAACGTAATGGAAAGGAAAAGAGCTCTGTGGAGGGTACTTCCAAAGTTTGATACTAATCAATAGCAACACAGAAAATGAGGCATTGTTGACACTAGTTATGGCTTTCCCACAACCGCCTAAACTTAATGAGCGTAGAATAGAAATTAATGACAAAGTTCAAAGATATATATTTATCAGTATAACTGCACAACATACACTCACATAATGACCATTTTGCCATGAATTGTGAAATTCAATCCATATCCTGCTCTGTTAAATCGTCGAAAGAAATAAAATAATACAGAAGGAGGATAATAATTTGGTCGAAAATGCTGACATTGTTTGGCAACCCCGGGTAACCTAAATACTATTTTAAACTGAATGACACCTTCCCTCTAAATACATCTATCAGTGCTGGGTTTTTCATGGTTTCGAATTTTGAAATGTTGTAGTCACAGCATCTGTATATGTGAATGACCATCTTAGTGGTCATGCATTCGGCCATGATAGAACGCTGATTTCCCAAGAAGAGGAAAAGTAGCTATTTTCAAATGCCAGTTCCCCAGTTAGTCGAAATCACTAATTGTTGCACAGTAAATATCAACATTTATCTTGTCACCATATTCCTAGTCCTATCTCTACATGCCCGGTTATCTGGGTTTTTGTTTGCCCGGTTACGCCTACCGCAGTAATTATATAGGCCTACACGACCGAGGCAGAGCCTATCCCTATAACCTCTCTGTGCGGTACTCCGTCTGTCAAATACACGTGAGGGACAATACCATATTCTTTCTAATTGAGAGAACACTGTTAGGTTATGTTGTCAAATATTTGGAATTGGGAAATAACTAATCGATATCTAGATTGAAAGTCTGCCTCGCATTTAGTAGGGTAAAAAACATACGCGCTGCAAATGTCAGCTGTAACACTAACAGGTATACATTTTCTCGTTATACAGTATAGCCTATCCTTTTTTGGATTTAATTCATATATATTTCAGGTGAATTCGCTGTTACTGCTGGAATCGCACCGCTCCACTATCGTCCACTACATGCCTCCCACAGGCAGGCATATGCATTGTCTAACACGCAATCTCATTGAAGCTACTACCAGCATTTGTTTTGCATTTGTGGTAATCACTGCCGTGACGTCATGCTGTGGTAATTACAGCATTTTAAAGGAGCAAACGCACCATACACACTGTTGCTGCTTATTTCCAAAGTGTTAGAGTAGGCTATGTGGCTCAGAATAACTGTATAATATCGTCAACACCATTCCACTAGTGATTGTCGTCAATGACTTGCAAGTATTCTAAAGTTACTGTAATAGTTCAATTGAGCGAATTTTGATAAACTCGGTTCAGTAATCACAAATTCTTACCACACCCAGTGAAATTGGAATAGAGCAACTTTTTCCATGTTGGAATATTTTGTCACCCACGCTCAAGTTTAGAGTGTCGTTGGCCCCTACATATTTATTGTTTGAGTTCGATCACTATTCATGAAGTCATTGTGTTGATATAGGCCTACCTTTATAGCGTCAAACTGTCGAAAAAGACTGTGCAAATTAACACTTTAAATGGTGTGGCAGTCTGTTATCACGTCTAGTAATGTTCACCGAGCTGCCGTTAGAATGATTACGATGTTGCATATCGGCATAATTAGCCAATTTGCAATCGTCTATAATTCGAATATGTTGACTCATTACATCACGTGACGGTTACTTTCCGTCTGAAATGCGCTCAGCATAATACCCCCGTGCGATTGTGTTTAGGCATTTTAAAGGTATAGTCACTACAGTGTGTGTACATATGGATTCAACAGTATCTCTCCATTGTCAAGTGGATAGCGACCTGGTAGCTATATCGTGTGTAGTAGTTGTGCGAATCTCATAACACATGCAAGCATACCTACCAGCAATTAAGAGCAACTCAGCTTTTGGTTACATTAGCTGGGTATCAACCACACCCTTTATTGCAGGCAGCTGTTATTTGTTCTGTGTGTCTTTGGTGGGGTTTGGAATCAAGCTGGTTTATGGTTAGCATATTAGTTGCGTTTTTCAGGCATAGTTGGTCGTGGATGGATGGATATTATGTGGTCGATTTTCTACAAATTCCTCACATACCGTACATGATGACATGACGTAGGTTGGTGTGCGATGAAAACTGTAGACAGTGAAGTCTTTTATCGCTTTAAAATGTAATATGATTATCATCATTATTGATATTATTATCTGTAGATATATCTATGTTTCGATTCAAGTGTAAATGATATGACGTATACATATAAATGTTTTATAGAATCGGTCCTTGCCACTACTTTCACATTTTATCATGGGAAAATAAAAACGGAATGAAAAAGATGAAATAAAAATATTGTTTACTCCCATCTTTCGTTTATTTTCTCTAATGCCAATATACATCACGTATACTCAATTAGACATAGCTTGTTTGACACCCCGATTTACACCATACTAGTCCAACCGGAGGCGCTACGTCGTGTGCAGTATACCAATAAGTGGATATATTCCTCTTAAACTGAATGATTCCTCTTCCTGGCTGCGATATCAGTGACGCTCCAGTAGTTCCGGCACTATTCCCGCACGTACAGTATAGCACGAAGCATTTCCCAGAGATGGCTTCGATTGCCGTCGTAGTTGATGAGGTCTTGACGTACTTGATCTGCTGTGTTGTAGTCAGGTAGTGAATTTGTACGGCTGTACAAACGGACGATGCTAACATTTTGCGTTTCTCCAGGGTCTGAAAAAATTGTCAGGTTCTGGAGTCAACTGATCGTCCGACGGATAGGAACACAAAATGGTGGTCCCGGGAGCGGATTGGATTGGTTTGCCGCTGCCTCGGTATCATTTGAGGACTAACATGCCTAGCAGATCAGCACGGCCGTCAGTTCCTTAAAGACACTGCATGGTTGTTTTTATCCCTTGAGAATTTGTTGAGGTTAACAGAGGTCAAGGTTTATTAGCTCTTTTACTATGATAACTGTTGGACACAACTAATCATGATCATAGTGATTCTTCGTTTGAACCACGCATGTAACATGACTTTGTCGTGTGTCAGTGTTAGGTCAATTCTCTAACGAAAACACTGAACTTCTCATACTCGGCATGTAGCTTGGCCATATGAAAAATTGGAAAACATTATCTAAAAGTAAGGTTTCAGTTGGATGAAGTTCAGGTGAGAGAGTGTCTTAGTTTTGAAACCAGGATATTTCCTAAGAGCACATTCCTGGCACGTAGCCCAGTCCACCACAACTCTGGAGCGACCGGCCTCTGAGTAAAGAATGGACATTATTCTCTAGTTCATATCACATACACTGCATACATTACTGGCATACATCACCTCATATCAATGGCCAATATAGCAAATATCTGCTTAAAATTTACCGCTGCAAATCCTAACAGACTAAGGGGGTTTCCTCAATCCATTGTTTGACGTGTCCGAGTATATCAAATGACATCATTCAGTGGAACCTGATCGCGAGTTGAGGCGGAGTTGCTTCCCTTATAGCTTGTAATGATTTCCTCTGACGTCTTCAAAGGTGTACTTTATGGGATTCATTTGCTGAGAATCACCCAGAAAATATACAGGGGGCACATGATAGCCTACCATTCGTAACACGAGACTGCGAGAGCGAATCCTGGATTCCCTGAGCCGAGGCGTCTGACACAAGTGCAAGACAATCTGACGATACCACCGCTCCTGTCGCGATGCAGGAACACAACACCGAATCAGGGTCCAGTTCTATTGATATGTAACCAATCGGCTACTCAACTGTATAGAGTATCGAAGTGTTACGTCACGGTGGCGCTTCTAAGTTTTTCGCACATCTGGTACACGTGCTGTTGCTTACATTATCCTAATGAGACGTTGTCATATCGGGAAAGTTTCGAGAATATTCAGCAGTGTGTTTTCATCGCGACTCCCTTCGCCCCCGAAATGAGCCGGAAAATCATGAAGAATGGAACGGGAGCATGGTATGCAGGTCATACGTCTGGTGTCAACGTAGCGTCTAATGATTCAATAAACAGTTTATACTGATACATCGAAATTAGTATTAATTATCACCCAAATGTCAAGGAAAGTGATGTAACTGAGGGAATGGAAGCTGAATTCTATTGAACATTCACCCATCACTGGGATGTAGCAATCTTACCGATATGTTGACAGATCCCGACAGATAAAGTTATTGTCCCATGATACCACAAAGACATCGTGGTCACGGTGGACATGGTCGGATGGTGCCGTCGCAATGGAGTCATCAGAAACTGATGAGAGCTATTTTGACCACAGATATTTCATGGGATGCATAAAAACTGTTAGACAAACGGAACGAATCCCCTGAACAGCTGAAGTTAACCAACATGACCACGAATAGAGGACGCCCTTTTAAAATAATGTTCATACTTGATAGTGCTAATGTACTGTTACGTGTGCCCAGCATGAACTAGTCTTGTGTTAAGACGATCATCGAACCTTATTTCGTAGGATATTACCCTGATCTGTATGTAGTAAAATATACACGTACACACACATACTGATATTATCTCAGTTGCCTACATGAGAGGGTATTTTTTCTACATACAAATAAGGACGATATCCTAGTTTCAGGAAGAAATAAGTTCGATAACAGTCTTAACACAAGACTATAAAGCATGGATAGGAAAACTGGTAATTTCAGACGGTCAGACCCCTTACCTTCTTAAAGGCCAGGTGAAGGGCTAAATCATTGCTTCGAAACTTACATAAATGAAAAGAGCATATTTCGAAAGTTCCCAACTCATTGTATCTTTGGGTTATGTTCATTAATAGGTTAGGTCTGATGACGTCATGAGGGGAACCAAATGAATGTCTCTTCTG
>JAUOBX010280618.1:0-11305 GCA_032360705.1 Eupentacta quinquesemita
CACAGTCTCTTCAAGGTTGCAATTGTATAAGATACATATCGAGTTTTGATGCGTCGTTTCAAATAGCATGCATATTGTAGCATTTCGGTCAAATTAGGATTCATGTTGCTCTAAAACACAAAAATTAGTTCAGATCAAACAGGCAAAACAGTGTTTAGAAAAAGGTTTTATTGAACGAACACTGTCTTCAGAGTGTTACGAAGAACACTATAACCTATCATACGTTTCATGATTGAAATAATTGTCGATTCAACATATTCGGATTGAACAGGAGAATCTGTATCACCTTACAATCTGAAAGTGTTTAACCATTCCGGTAACACATTACCTGGATCATTCATTCGCCTTTGTCGAATGGTGACATAAGCACCTTCCCCGGGCAACATATTACAAGGAACATATATTGGATAAAAATGTGTGACATCGCACTTGGAGGATAGCGAGTATTTCATGTAGTTTATTAGGCTCGGCAACTCAACGTTGGGGAGCCGTTTGAAGGAATCACCGGTACCTTGACTTACCTAGTGCCTCTAAATGTGTTCCCACAGCTTTCGGAGAGATATCTCTGGGTATATCAGTGCAGGTCGACTACTGAATATAGGCTATTTTACACACACAACATATATGGGGATTTAGGGGATATGGTCAGATGGTTGGGCCAAGTGAGTTCCATGCTGGGGAAAGTGAGCTCGGAGAATTTCCTCTCAGCCGTCATCAGGATGTTCGGAATAGGGAGGGGTATCCGTCGCAGATCCGAGTCTCGACAGATATGAGGCTTGGCTTAGTAGATCCACCTTCATTCGCATAACCCTTACTAACTTAACATGTAGTGTACCACTACTTGTCTTGTAAGAAGCAGGCATTTGAGGGATGTGACGAATATAGACATTTACTTGTTTCGCATAATATATATATATATATACGCGTAAGACTCTTAGCCCTACCTAATGTAGTATACCATTCATGTTGAATCGAGGAGTTGGAAATTGTGAGGTTGTATCGAGGCGGACTTTGCTTGCTTCGCATAGAATCGATGGGTGGTGGATACAAGGCATTATGTTACTGTTCAACTTCTAGCCAAGATAAACATTTCACTGACCTGGATACCACAAAAAAGTCGTTTAGTTTATTGTCTAGACATATATCATCCACATCTACCTTACAATTCCCCCCAAGCTGGGAGTGCCGTGGAAATCATTGTACCTCGTACCAGTACTTTGCTAAGGAGACGTGATATACATAATAGCATATACCGGTTGACAGTTGGAGAACTTCCCGGAATTTTTTCCCCCAGTCCATATCATTATATCTACCGTGGGTTTCTAGGTTTGCAGAGCTCCATCACTGTCTTGCATCCACCGAACAATGGTTCTTCATACGCTGGATACAGAATATTATTATTAGAATAATCCACCTCCATAACAAGAGGTGACAAGTATGCTGCTGGAAACGAGCAATTCGCTCGTCCTTGATGAATGCGAAGGTTTATGCCCCAGTCAGTTTCACTCTTCTTCAAAGCGTTGAGCACATCAATGTACTCTCCCCACCTCCCACTACCAATGAATGCGAGCTCTCACGAATTTCCAGAAGGACCCTCGATAGGCTTTCCCCTCGGTGGATCAGAATTTATTTAATGAATCCATTTGAGCATCTTCATCGGTTCAATGATTACTGCGTTCAGGTGCAGACATTTACATAATTAAATATGGGAGCAGAATATTGCGATTTCGTGTTGTTTCTTGTGGTAATAGTATACGGCCTGCTAGTGATGCCTTCAAATTGGGGTAAAATGGTTCATCATGTCCCTTTATTTATTTATTGACTACAGAGAAAAACTTTCAGCATGTCTCCCACGACAATAACTGTCATTAACATCAGTAGGGATAGAATAAAGAAAAATTAGAAGTTAACGTGTACTTTTAGGTATTACGGATATTTTTGTGCCTAGTTTATAACTCAATTGACACGAGCTCGCATACCTGTAGGCTTTCACATTCACATCTTACAACTGTTCTGCAACAAATTTCACAAGTTGCTCATCGGACCCTACGAAACTCCAGCTACGGAAGCGATTTAAGAAAAGGGGAAAAGGGAGACATTTGAGATAAGCCACAAAATTATGCCTGGTCAAATTTGACCATATGTTGTTTAACCACGATGCTGTTGAAATTAAATTATACGATACATACTTAATTAGTTTGATGGTCAATTTGTATCAGTAAAGTTCACGGTCCTGGTAACTTATTGGTTAAATTTGCCTTATTAGGATGATTAGTGTATTCTTGCAATCCGGTTCATTGGATCACTGTAACAATTGCTAAAGTTAGCATGATGAATGGTGCCAGTCGATATATTATGTTTTATTCATTGCTTAAGCATAGACCTGATTCAACCATGTAGCGCCAACCTTCTAACTTCTTCAGCTTGCCGATCATGTGATCTATTTGATTGTCTATCGTTTAACTGATTCAGACAGGTCAGAGTGGACTGGAGTCAGACTGGTTTTACAACAACACACCCATGGTGTGACCTGTCAATACATTGGTGTGTTCCAAGCCTGTTCATTGATCTTCCACATGATCGACCACATATTCGACAAAATGACTTGTGAACGATCTGAATCATTTCACACTTGTGTGTAGTAATGCTACAGTGCAACAATATGTTTGTGACGGTAAAATGGTAAATGTCCATTACAGAACAGCGGCTGTCAATTTCCGGCCCGAATGCTTGCTTGAGATTGACGCCACTTCGAATACGCATGAATATTCAATATAAAGAAAATACATAGAATAACTATCCATAAGGTAGCAACGTACTTTTCTCGTTGCAAATATAACAGTGTGGATACCTATAGGTGATTTAGAAGTAACATTTTCCACCTATGATATACCAACTGATGCCCTCTGTCTCTAAATGTACTTTTTCCGATCTATCTGCTATTGTAAAGCATCGATTGTAGTCTTCAAATTTAGTATGAAGGATTATGGCTAATGTAGCCAATCACATAATTTTTCTGAGACATTGTGCCTCGGCACATGATACAGTTCTGCCTCTATCGTGGCGGCATATCCTGTGTAGTTTACCCAGTTCTCTGGAGTACGGAGTACGCTGTTATTATATATTTGAAAATTACCATAATTATACATCAATGATATTTCAATCATCTCGTATCGATTATCAGCGATGGATTGATAAAAGCATTATCTTACTCAAACTCGTGTTTATATGATACGGTTTAAGAGAGACACTTTCTTTCATACCGATTGATTATATATTCACGTTTTCGACTAGCAAACAACGCATCTTTAGAGAACTTCTCAGAAAATCCAGGGACGAGTAACCATCAGGTTCACATGTTCAGACAACTCCTAGGATACTCAAATAGTGTCCGTTATCGGTGTACGACAGCCTTCCATAATGGGTCGCATCTGTCTCAAAAGGCAATTACCGCTGATAGCCGTCTTGTGTTCATATTAATGGATCGACAAATATTTATTACAATTCAATAACACCTGGTATATATAGAGGGTTTTCGATTGAGAGTTTATTCAAGCTTGGTGAAGTATTTGGTCAGCTTCCCTAGCGGAGCACCCGGTTCTTCGATCGTTTTCGCTGTAGCAGCAGCTGCGGGGGAACCCATTAGTTTAACGATGTCCCCGCATACTTGCATCAGATGCTAACGGAGTCCCAAGTAAACCTTGGAGGAACATTGATCGACCAAGGGTGCCTGTATTATTGAACAGCAGATGAAGGGATTCGTTAACCGCATGCTCAAACTCAAGCGCCAATAATTTGATTTCGCCCTCGTCGCTAAGCGGTTGAATTACTGTCGAGATACCTGGGAAGAAGACAGACGGCGTTGTCAGACTGTATTACAGGGTCGTCTTTACCGAGGACATCGACGCCAATCAGCCAATGTCAAAGGATGCCATTCTTCTTCGCAGTTCAGCAGACTAACCCTTGTTCCACCCGATAGCGAACTCGGACACGCCTCCACCTTGAAGCTACGTTTTTCAGGGAATTGTTGAATGATCATCGATCTGTTCAATAACTGCAAAATGTCCAGGTCTTCATGGAATATCGCTGTTAGAGTGAAAAACTTTCCAACGCTATATAGAAACATATCTAATGCATGAGTGCAAAGGGGACAGAACTGCCACTGATCTGTCATTCGAAGTGCAACGTACTGAACAACTATATACCTCCCCCTGGTTTGACCAAGAAGCAAAAATATAGAGCGTATAGTTATACTGTGCCACTTGCTAGCTAAATCATTATATTCGCGTAATTACATTTGTGTTCTGACACGTTTAAATGATTCGTTGTACTCTACTAAGATGTTATAACTGTCCATTAATAAGGTTTACGTCTCACGCTACACGATGTATATATCGAAATGAATTGCCCCTTTTCCTTGAAATGGACAGCAAATACTAGTACTAGCAGTACACGTGTGTTACTTTGGACAACTATGGGAGGAAATCGTCACGAGTAGGCTATCTAGACTACCCACCAGCCTACACAGTATACCCTGTCTCCGCCAATACCCATACAAGAATGTTGATTATATTCCTAACGTGTCGCTGATACCAAACACGACAGTCTTAATATGGGCGCAAATCAAATCCCATTAATTATCCATTTGCTACAAATTCCCGGGACGTACCAGGGCAGCTCAATCTAATTTGTGGTTTAGACGGAGATAACGAAGGCCGGATTAAGCCCAGTTTACCGGGAGAACTGACGAAGCCCCCAATAAATGCCCGTACGTCGACCATATCCACGTCTGGTAGTTTAGCATTAGCTAAGTAAGCGGCGTAGTAAAAGCGATGAGAATTTGCCTCCTGGGCTAGGCCTACGAGATGATTAGGGATACAATGCTACCTGTCCCATCAGATTTAGTATATTCGTAAGATAGATATACTGCATTTAGTTGTGTTAGTCAAGACAACTGATAAAGTATGAACAACTATTGGAATCTAACGGTCACTGACAGCAACGTAGTGAGGGTTCTATTTGCGAAAGGTAGTTTCTGTCCACGCTCCGTGAACCATATCAAGAAACAGCCCAGATACTGAAATATTCGTATTTTCCTTGCCAGATATATTTCAACACCATTGGTGTGGTAATACACTCGGCGCTAGCCTACACTTCGATGAAAGTGTGCAGTTGAATGAAAAATTCGCCCGTCCGATCTGAAATGGCAACGTCATTCCCCTCCTAGAGAACACCAATTCATGTCTCTCTACTGATTCATATTGTTCTGCATTCCTTGGCTGACAATTTGGATGTGATCGTAAATACTTCTGTAGCTGATTCAGCAACGGTCATATCCCAATTGAATGGTTGTAAATTGTTCACTTGGTTACATGTTCCTGATTTATTATGATTAGGTTGATCTCTGCCAATTCACTGATAATGACTACATCCCGAGTTAATATTAGATCTAGTCAATTGTTATGGAGGTAGTATGACGTCACGAACTGGGTGTCTGACGTGTTCATTGATTGCCTATTCTGTCTAATGTAATATCATCTATTGTAGTTCCCCTGTCTGTTCTTGAATATCCCACCCTGCAGTATTGTCCCTCGGGCCCATCTTCAATATGTTTCCCTTCACCGTTGTCCCCAGGGTGATCAATATCGTACAGACGGTATTGATTTGTCACTTTGTATAATATCGTAAATGTCTCGGTGCCTAACCCACCCGTGATTGAGACATGTACCAGATTCGCGCAACTGGTCTTACGATACTGATCGGTTACAGTTACGAATGACGTCAGTGTTCACGGTGTGATATGCTTAGTTAATTATACACTTATTGTTTCTTCATTTACTTGGAAGATATGTTATGCACATGTTATAAAAACAATGTTAACAGTCCCTAATGTAACCACATGACGTCAGTTAAAGGTCTCACCCCACGTCACTAGTTGCTTTAATTGTATCGTGATGAAATGCAACAGCTCATTACGTTTCCTTGAAAACCTTTCCACAAATCACAATAAACATAGCTAACTCAAGCGACCTAAGCTCATATGACATAGGATAGTCTATGGTTTGTTATTATGTTGTACTAATTACTGTAAGTTGTTTTGAACAGTCTAACGCTGTCCAACATGGTTATGGAATAATTACTCCGCTGGGGTCGACTTATCGTATTGACAAGCCAAAATGGGCTGAAATGTCGGCTTTTCACAATTTCCTATTTCCCCAATCCACACCAAAAACAATAGGGGTTCCTGCCTGTACTCACCAGAGAGAGCTACATAACCAATTTCACCTCTAATGACCCCGAATGACCTCTGAACAGACCCCAAAACAACAAGGTCCATGTACTCGTCATGGGGAACATACCTACAAAGATATGAGCTTCATCTATTCAGGTGGGGTGGACTTATCGTGTTTACAAGCCGAAATTGTCCGGAATATCGATTTTCCACAATTTTCTAATTTATCCCTAAATGTCTACACCGAAAACAATAGGGTTCCTGTACTCGAACGCTTCACGTATAAGGAATACACATGGTCGTCCGCGGAAATTTAGGTTGTTGGGCAACTAATCGCCTAAGGACTATGTAATGTGACAATGTTATCATTATAGGATCGATGTTGAGATCGGCCTGTAAGTATTGTGATTACTTTGAGAATATCAGGAATATGGATGGTTACAATTGATTTTTTTAAACTTTTAACTCACATTTGACATTTTGGTGTGTCGATGTATTAGACACCTTCACTTCAAATATGCACTATCGTGACAAGATTTTACATATTTGTATTAGATGTGGACACTAACAAGTTAACAACACTCCAATTAGGTAACCATTTGATAAATGCCTGAATACGACATTCTCCAATACCTTTTCATTCTCTTGTTGACATTGGTGGTAGACATTTACACATGGAGTGACGTTTACAAGTTACATTATTCACCGTAGAGAGAATCTACTACCTGTAATTGAGATTTGTTTTATCTGTTAGAGCTTCTATGCGGAGTGACAATGCCATGTAAAGATTCTGATTCACGTAATAAGGAAACGCTCGCTCTAGTTTGGGTTATCCATCCATCAGGGATTGGTTCAATCATGTCACATCGATATACTCAAGATTGGGTAGAATAAACGCCCGCGGAATGACTGCGGGCAAAGGCATTGTATGGTATTCCAATGTACTGTAATAAACTGTTTGAGATGTAACTGATTACAACTTCATTTGATTACAATCGCAGCACTCGACATTCTAATCGCCCAAACATAACACAGATGTGGTCTCAGTGACATGTTAGCTATTATGAGTGTGAAAAACACACGCACGTAATTCGAGAAATGCTTGCATCGTAGATTCAATATTTTCGACGAAATGGAAAACGAAACTGTCTCTTTTATTAGGAACGTAACAATATTCTCATCGATTACATGACACTGTCCCCTCAAGGTTGTAATTGTATAATATACATATCAAGTTTTAATGCATCGTTTCGAAAAACGTATATGTATAGTATTCCTCCAAATTTGAGTTGCTTCTTCACTCTAAGAACATATACATTTGTTCAGATCAAACAGGCAAATAGTGTTTAGAGAAGGGGTTGAATTGTTAAACATTGTCCCCATATTGTTACATCTTGAATTGAACTATAACCTATCATACATCGTTTCATGATTGAAATAATGACAATTCAACCTAATCGGATTGAACAGGGGAATCCGTATTACCTTACAATCTAAAAGTATTCCGGTAACACATTACCTTGATCATCCATTCGCCTCTGTCGAATGATGACATGAGGACACAAAAATATATTATGGGACTATTTTAACACACAAAAAAGGTATCGGGATTTAGGATCCCATCGAAAGAAAGGGTAGGCGATTCTCTGATCAGATGAGTTTCCCGTGAGGGGGGGGAGGGTATATAGCTCGGAGGGTTCCCCTCAATCGTGATCGGGGTATGTGTGGTGTTCGGGATAGCGAGGCGGGTATCCTCTGCAGATCTGGGGCTTGGCAGATATGAGGCTTTGCTTAGTAGATCTACCTTCATTCGCATAACTCTAACTAAAGTAACATGTAGTGTACCACTACTATTCTTGTAACAAGCAGTCATTTGAGCAATGTGACGAATAGAGACATTACTTGTTTTGGATGAAATATATATATACGCTTCCGACTCTTAGCCCTATAGGTAACCGGCATGTAGTATATTATCATTCTTGTGGGATCGGAGTGTTAGGAATTGTGAGATTATGTCGAAGCCTCGAAGGTAGACTTTGCTTGCTTTGCATAGAAACGATGGGTGGTGGATACAAGGCATTATGTTACTGTTTGACTCTTAGTCAAGATAAATATTTCACTAACCCATATATTATAAATTGAAAAAAAGCACGAAACATTTCCACAATTCGATCAAACCTCCGCTGTCTAGACAGATTTAATCCACAACTACCCTACCATCTACACTCCCACCACCACTCCCTGCCTGCTGGGAGTGCCATGGTAACCATTGGTCCTCGTTCATGCATTACGTTATTTAAACAACATTTATTGGGTCAGTCGGTTCAAAAATCAATACTTTCAGGAAGCCCTCATAGAGTCATACGAGACCGTGTGCATGGTTTTGGTACTGTTATTTGACAAACCGTCAAACTCTATTCGCTCCATATTCTCGCACCAAACTGTCAGTTTACTTATTTCTCTTATACAGTTTAATGAGGGCCTTCCGCTCATGTATTCAAACGAACTTGAAATTAGAGCAAATCTTAGGTTGTAAAACACTGGTATTATTAGGTTTTTGGAGATATATTATTCATCAATGCTGCATCTTTAAAGACAAAAACACCCGAGTGGGCACTATGAAGATTGGGTCCGTGGGGGTATCCTGCCAACCCGCTATTCCTTTCCATCATCCATGAAGTAATTTGTGGACCTGCATCCTACTAGTTTTGATCAGTCAGCCAAACCAATACATTTTCATATCTAAAATTTTACATACGCACACGCAGGAGGTACTTGGCACCAGTTTGCCAACGGCATTCGTACGCTAGTCATTCATGGCCCAAACAATGAGCTGCCCCTGTGAATGAAGTCAGCCCACTCTCTGCCCAAATTTCTCCGAAACGTTAAATGCTCATTTCCTCAGTATATTGCTCCCTACACTACATATAGGCTTTCGGGGACGCGCATTATTTTCCCGAGAGACATTGGAAACCATGTTATATTGAATGATAATCTGTATGGAAATGGTATACGAAATGATGAGATGGCAGAGCAAAGATTAGCCTGTGTCATATGACTTCATGGTGCTTTATTGAACATGTTTATAATGGAAAGTGTTTTGAATATACGTAACGAGTTGTTTCGTTCCATCGTGGAACAATTGAAGGGACTTGTGACGTAGGGTTAGGCCTTTAACTTACGTCATATAGTTACATTAGGGGCGGTTAACATTGGTTTATAGCATGTGCACACCATCACTTCCAAGTAAACGGATATGATAACAATAACAATAACAATAACAATAATAGTAATATCTATATTTATATAGCGTTCCTGACGTATGAAGAAATAGTTACCGTATAATTAATTAGGCATCATACACATAAAATTTCGTTCATTTCGATCAAAGTTCAAGAGTGAAAACACTGTACGAGATACCAGACCGGTGACTACATTCTTAACGAAAGCACTCTGTATTGTAATAGTATAGTCACCGAATCAGTAATTCTCAGATGCTCTTAGAAATGTACTCGTCGCAGTATGTCTCATCTTACAGATACTAAATCTCACAACCGAATCCGTCAAAACCCGGTTAAGTTATCGCATCCCCGATTACATACCTCGTAAGTTTACCCAGCAGAAGTGGCATGCTTATTCCGATTGCTATTATTGTGCCACTCGCTTAGTCATTGATAAACTACCAGAAGCAAATATGGTTGACGTTCGTACATTCTCCGAGAGCTCCGTTAGTTCTCCCAGTAAACTGGACTTAATTCAGCCTTCGTTATCTCCGTCCAAACCACAAATTAGATTAAACTACCCTGGTACGTCTCGGGAATTTGTAGCAAATGGAGAATTAATGAGATTCGATTTCTGCCTAAATTTGGACCGTCGTGTTTGGTATAAGTGACACGTTAGGAATATAATCAACATATTTATGTAGGTATTCTCGGGGAGCGGTGCGTAGTGAGTAATACGGGAACTCTCAATGTTCATGTTCGGAAATAATACGAAGAAAGTTTACTATGACGCTGTGTTCGGTTAGATATAGATTAAGTGAATCCGATGTCCGTTTCAATTAACTAGAAAACAGACTATTTATCACGGCAGATGGCACAACATTATCGTACGAAGACGGTTATTGAAATGTATTGCAGTTATATGTAAACGTGAAAGAACAGAAATGTATTTATGTTGATAGATGGATGTGGCTCGCGTGTGGTATAGTATAGTTAATGCAATGCGCTGGGGCGGTATTTGCCTCCGGGGAAAAGGTGTGTTCGAATCTGGATAATCTGTACGGTACGCCAGCCAGCCAGTACACTGTGAATGGCAGATTGATAAAATGACTCCGTGTCAGTTCTGACCATTTGACAATGGTTACGTTCGGGGGGTTTCCTAGCGTTGGAAGGTGTATGGTACTTCGAGGGTCTGCACTAGTATAATTCCGATACAGTATAAGAATTTCTACTCGAGGAAGAAACCAACCGAATTGAATGCCTAATAGTCAATTAACTAGTCGATACGTTGCTATAAAATTATATGCTAGCGTAAGTACAGTTAACACAAGCTCAGCAATCTAATCGACATCCTTGCCAGACCTCGCATAGGTATACGATATTCTGCCCTGCAAGGATGTCACAATGACCTGAAGATGTTTTAGTTGTTAAATGGAATAACCCATCGATGATTCCTTCCGAATATCCACCAAAACCGTAATCCTGGAGAGAATACCTGTATCGCTATTCTCCCAAACGTCTGAGGGTCAGACTGCACACCAGCAGGAACGAACAATTTCATTTCACGGAAAGTGTAGGCCTATACTACTGTCTACTATATCCTAGTACTAGTATTTGGCAGGCATTGCAGCGCAAAACGTAGACTATATAGGTTAGTTTTAGACGGTTATAGCATTATAGTAGGGTACAACGTATAATGTAAACGTATTCAAACACCAATTTCATTAAGCGATAATTTAGTTAGCGTGTGGCGCAATATACAATTATAGTTCAGGTAGTAATCGCACTATATTGGCTCCGAGTAAGACCGTCAGAAATGTGTGGACCTGACGGAGAGAAAATTGGCTGAATG
>JAUOBX010280729.1:0-11304 GCA_032360705.1 Eupentacta quinquesemita
CAGGGGAAAAACCCCCGCCGGTGAACGCGAGAATAGAACCCGGAACGAGCTGGGATTGGCAATCGTCACTGATACCGCTCGGCAATCCCTAGAGCAGGATGCTTGGATTTCTTCTTCAAAATACTACAATGCATGACCCGAACAAAGAGCTTCCGCCCCTCCAGGATTTGAGAAAGTGGCTAGATCCGAAATTTTACTGGTCGACCGTCGGATGGGGACGTAAAACTGCGGTCTCGGAAGCAGGCGGCGATTGGTTACTGTACACCCCTGTCTCGATAATATTCGAGCACTAGTCGACAGGAGAAGGCGAGTTATTGCCGTTGCTCATCCACGATCAACACAGCCAGAGTTCCTCGATGAACCTTTAGTGGATTCCTGAACCTGTATCAATCAGATCAGGCCTGATGGTGATAATCAGACCTGATGGCGTGGCCAGAAGAATTCCTATGCATTTTTTGTCTTGTCTGATCGCTAAAAAAACGTTACAAACATATTTATTCATAATGTGTTGGTTTCTATAACGAGAATTGGGCAGAAAGTAGAAACATGATACAACATTTTGAATTCCCTTCGTTGTTCTAGTTTACGGAACCGACCAAATCGAACCAAATCCAGTTAACATCTTCCAAGTTTCGCGCCAACCTATGATGGCGCTACACCGGTTTGAGGTATATCCTGTAACACCTCGCCCCTTCTCCCGAATGCAAAAGTATATTCAGGTGCCTATATAGTCATTAGTAGCCTATAGCCTATAGTAGTGATTAGTCGAAAGTCCATATACCGACGGTCGCTGTTGCTCACTTCCAGGGAACAGTGTACAAAGTATACGGTTACCGTTAGAACAGGGCCAGCGGACTGCTGGCTAGGGAGTGATACCAAGTTCATTCAACTCCAACGTATTATCTCAGACATGAATCAATGAAACAAACAAAAAATCTTGGTGTTTTTTTCACTAAAAAAAAAATTGACAACAAACCCTGTTGGACTTGAATGATTGCTTCCTCCTGTTCGATTGTTATAACTTCTAATCAATCTCAGTCGAGTTAGGTAACTAACTGTTCCACTCAAACGCTTCTGTAGTTCGTCTGGTTAGGCTTCTGTCAATATCAATCAGCTAATGAAGAGTTCTGATTGTCTTCGACCCACCACCACACGGAATAACACAAAAATCGACGGAAGGCATCAGTATCAGCCATGTTTTATTCACCAATGCCCCGGTTGAAAATCTATACGTAGTGTATAATGCGGATAGTGTTTGTGTTTTGAGACTTGCCCAAATTGGGGGAAAAAATCCCCATACCCACACAATATAAATTACACATTATAAAATGCCGATCAGCCCATGTTGGTAATATGGTGCCTTAATCAACGCCCGTACTGTATTTACGAACAACGCTTCCCCCAACATTGTATAGAGTATGTGGTTTTCTGAAGAAGGTAATTACGAATAACAACCGATAATATACACTCTAGAAAAAATCTGGTGAGATTTCACCAGGAAATGGTGACATTTTAACCAGGCTCCGTGTTCGTATGCCACCAACACGACTCCTGGTTAATATTACCAGGTTAATGTGGTGACATTTCCTGGTGAACCTAACCACAATCATGGTGAATTTTACCAGGTCTCCTGGTAAGCAATTCACCAGATTCCTGGTAATATTTACTATTCATTTTATTTACCATAGGCCTATTCATTTTCTTGTTATATGACAGCATTCTTGGTGAAGATGACCATATATTCATCATCACATACAACTACCACATCTACCAGTACCCTAGTTGTTTTAACCGAAAGATGTCCTTCCCATATAGTTCATGGTGACGCTGTAGGATCCTAGTACAGGCATCATGCAGTTGTACAACCATCTTCCCGGAATATTGTATTGTCTAATTGAGACTCCAATCTCCCAATTAACAGGCGTAAAGGCAGTGAGAGTAGCTTCAGAAACTAGGAGCAACTTCGAGTCAGTGAAGTGTTGTTTAGACGCATCCACACGGCACCATCACAGTCCGGCATTACGACAATACTACACGTAAGAGAATGATGTCTTCCTCAATTGAATTTTGATAACGTACATTGGCCAGGGAAATTTCCCCAGGCTTTTTTGTGTGTGAGTGTATCTTTCAACAAGCGGTGGAAATGCATATAGGAAATGTCATCATCATGGTAACTCGAATGGTAACTTTCAATTTCGAGCTGCAATCAAATGGCAGAATATTTAGTCAATTATCTAACAACTACATTTGTGCGATGGTATCTGTGGAAAAGAACAGGTGTTCTGTCATTTTCAATTTCATGTAAAAAGTCCTATATTTGTCATATTACCAGTCACATCTTGATTGTCCAGACACGAAATCCCTGATAGTTGTATATGTCGCTCTGTTGTTTCAGAGAGACGGACAAGAATACACAAGCGTCTCTTGCTTGGATAGTCCTGGCATCGTTGGCAATGTCTTTGAATGGACGTATGTCTACTTGTCAAATGGTCAGTAGTGGTATTCCAGAAGGATCGGTTGTTGGGCCATTCCTCTTTCTGGCTCATATCAACGATCTTGAAGATTCTGTGCATCCCAAAGTTTTGCGGATGATACACAGTAGTATCGAGAGGACGTTTCGACTGATGATGTTGCGATTGTTCGGGACCTGGATTCAATTTCTAGATTATCTTCCGATTGGCAAATGTCTTCCAATGCTGATCAGTGCAGAGTTATGCATGTTGGTTATCACAATCGCAACGCTTCCTTTAAGTTAAATGACCGAAGTATTCAGCAAGTTATTTTTGAAAAAGATCCCGGCCTTCATTTGGAGTGATCGTTGTAACTTTCCAAGCAGTGTGCTGAGGCTGCGTGGATAGATAATTGGATTCTTGGCTTGATAAAATGTCACTTCAGTTTTCTTGACAAGGACATTGTGTTTAGGTTGTTTAAGCAACTAGTAAGACCTCACTTGACGTATTCAGTCCAAGTGTGGAGTCCATACTTCTCACGAGATGAACAGTTGATTGACAACGTTCAGGGAAGGGCTACTAGACTAGCTAGTTGGCTGCTGGATTTACCTTACGAGGACAGATTGATGAGGCTAGGTCTAACTTCGATAGAGCTGAGGCGAATTCAGGGTTATTTGATTCAGGTTTTTAAAATTATCCATATACTCGATGGTCTTTCCTTCGACTACTTCTTGTTTTCCAATGTGACGACCAATAGGGGATATCGCCCCAATCACGGTGGCAAACGCTGCAGATTGGATATTCGTAAACACTTCTTCTGAGAGTGAAATAGCCTTCCGGAAGATGTTGTTTCATCTACGAGTGTGAATTTATTCCAGAATAGCCGTGATATATCGAGAACCACCGGAGTTGAATTTTAGCAGCTCGTCCCATTCACTTTATTAGTTGACTACTTACATGAGATGCGTGGCCAGCTTCCAGTGCAAAGCCTAATCACCAGGAGACGGGACGTATAATTACGGTTCACGCTTCGTAACTTTCCGTACCTTTTCATGACTACACAAACGAATGACTACTGTGATAAGGATTTATTTCACGAATGAATCATTATATTCTCCCGACATATAACTATTAGGTTACATTACGACAAGTTGGTGATGAGTCAAGTAAACGGAATTCTAAATATAATTAGACGTTATAATAAAGTTGAAGAAAATGTTACATGAGTACTGTTTTAATTGGTCCAAAGATGACAAATAAATGAGTGAATGAATGATTGAAAGATGTTACACAGTGTGGGTCCAGTCGAAATGTTTTTATAAATGGTTTCAACGATTACCGCATCGGAAAGAGATAACGCCCTTATGTTAACGTATACAGCAACAGCGGACAACGCAAGCGGTCATACTATATATGTATGGAATCTGGTCGAAAGTATACACAGCTACAGAAATTCTCCAGATACAGTGAGTATCAGTCCAATGCGCACGATCGTCCTAATGCAATTCAGCAGGAAGTTTTCACAAAAATACTAGGATGTCACAACTTTTCACCCTAGAAATACCGCGAACACAGTACAGCACTTGTGTAACTGGTCCTGTTCTCTGGAAAGCCTCCCATGAGATGTGATAGATATCGAGGTTGTCAATGTTTTTCAGACAACTCTCAAAACCAACTTGTTTTAATTATCCACTCTGTGGCTTTGCTTTGTATCCCATAGTACACCATGCAGCAACTTCGTGCCAATTGCCAACCTGAAAAGGTGTGTGTGTGTGTGAATGCGGGTGGGAGTTGGAAGGGGGGATATAGACGGGAGGCCAGAAGAGTCGAAAACCTCATATCTAGAAGGTATCATATCAACTGACATGAAGCTAGCAAACTCGGGAGTATATCAGTATTACTATTAGGATAACAAGCAAAATCAATCAAAACAACTCCATCAAAATACCTGGTGCAATTGGAAGACACCGACAAAAACGATAAATTTGGAGAACCTCACAACAAGAATCACTATTAGTATTGTAAAGGCCTAAAGGGACCTACACCTGTTTCTCTAATGTAGCTATTTCCGTACATATGATTCAAATACATTAGGTTGGGCTAAGGACGTAACGTTCCATGCATAACAATAATAAATGTATAATTCATGTAAAATTGTTATCAGGTATAGTATATTACAAGTTTTGGTCGGATTGCAGTGTTATAAATTGATTTTCTTCAGCTTGCGATTATTTTGATCAGAAATCCACCAAAACTTGTTTCAAGTGAATTCCTATCCAAAAGCGGTGTGCCTAAAAGGATTCCCATTCTTGACCGTTTACTGCATACCGATTCCCGATTCTTCGCCTTTCCGCCATCGGAGATGAAGGTCCTTGAATTCGTCCATCGACAAAACGTTGTCATCTATGGCATAAAGCAAAAATTAAATCATTAAAAGTAAAAGAAGAAACATATACTAAGAATCAAACACGCACTCTAAAGGATATCGTGTTTCGTGTTGCTCTAAGAGAATAGTTTCGAAGATATCACCATCGTTAAATCCGCTAAACTAAATTTCTGGGGTAACTTTACACACCAATTCGCAAAGACAACTTCCCCAAACGTGGCTTAGGGAAAATAGTACAAAAACCTAATTCAAGGTAACGTGTTCATGATAATCGTGTGAGCACAATACCTGAAAAGAGTAATCATGTATTAGGTTCACACTCGGTATGTGAACTGCAAGTTCGGTGATGATGAACCCTATCGTTTCTTTAGGTCGAGGTCATTCAAGGTCCTTGGATGATAATTATTAAATCTTCTGACAACTGAACATTCTAGTGGATGTTGTAATGGCACATTTTGTTCATCGGTATAAACTGCAGCTAGTGACCTATAATTACCTCAATTGTACTTTTTGTAATTTGTTGTGATGTCAGTTGTGATGATAGTTCGTTCGTTGGGACATCACACAGAGTCAAGTACACTCCCCAACTGCGATAATTCTATGTTAAAAAATTCTCTCAATCCGCTTTTCATGATCTCCCGTATTTTCGTACGTTATCACCAGGGAAGCTATCACATTATATGGAATGTACTGTTCACAAGACAAATAACTCCATGATCACTGATCAAGGTGATATCCGCTCACACATGAACGACATGTGCTCACTGGAATGACGAAGACAAATCCTGCTCTCCCAAAATTCCTGGCTTGGGACAATGTCATCTCTCCACTAAACTCTGTTATATTTTCATGACCAGCAAAAGTGCGAACCTATGGCAGTGCCCGGCGTGAAAAGAGTTTCAAAAGAGTAGTGAGAGACAGCTTGTTGATATTAGACGATTTAAATAAATTCGGACAGGGCATGACATACCTCTTCTTGATACAATTTGATTGAAAGTGATTATTATTATGAATAATGGTGTATATGGGCTGACTGTCCAATTTTGGTCACAATAATGTGTGAGGCCTTAATTCTTGTGTTTCGTAGATACCGAGAAACTGTTATATAGTTTCATGTTCTGTGCTCATTAGTAATTGATGTTGATCGAGGGGATCGTTGATCGTTGTTGTTGTTCAAATAAATATGGGGGTTGACGGTGCATCATCTAGTGTTGCTGGTCTGTGGGTGCATTGAGAACGGGGAAAGATCTTATTGGAGGCTGCCTGAGGTCCTGGAACTCGGGTAACAAATTTTAGGTTTGGATCTGTGGACAGTGGCGTAACAAGGAGAGTGGGTTACGAACAAGGACTCCAAATAAAGGTACGCGAGACTTTTTTCAGGGGCCAAAAATTACAAAATAATGGCAACAGAAAAAATAACCTTGGATAATAACCAAAACATGAATGATGATGGGTATCAAGTCATGGGCGGTGTGTCAGGGGTGAAGTAGCGTCACAAGAGGGGGGTTAGTGGGGTGCACATCTGGTACCTTGACCCCCGGCACTGTAAACTATTCTTGTGACGCCACTGTCTGTGGGCCAAATAATCACTGTAAAAACAGCAAGCTCAAGTTGCAATTATTCTTGGAAATATCACGTGTTTGATGCATTTGGGGTTAGGCTTGAGACTAGGGAACTAGACTATGATTTCGGCCCTCATGATCATTTTGGGGCTTCATCAGTGGTACGCCTAATGTGAGGCGTGGAGGCGTGGAGTCTTGTATTCGAATGTTCATTGGGAACTATTCTACATGGCTGCGGTTAGCTCATTCTAAGGAGCATAATCGTCTAAGGAACTAACTAGTGAATCTCTGAGAATCATGCTCTCTTGTAGGCAATTGCAATAGAGGCGTGGGGAAACAGATGAATCAGGATTGCCATTTATGAGGTGTCAGTGCTTGGTTAATAATTGAGGCCTCTTGAGGTACTTCATTCTCGGTGGGGAGTACGTAAATGTCATTTTAAACATCAATCTCGAATCCGACTCGTGTGTCGGACGGGAGATTTTCTGTGGTGTGGGGTGGTTGTCCCCGATTGACCGTATTTGGTGAGGTCTCGATCTCCTCCCGACTGTAGTTCTGCAATGGGAGTTTTTCGAGGCGTAATTTCTCTCCACCATGAAGTCTACCTCATTGCTACAGAGACGGGCATTTCATAGAACTTCCCCATTGAAAAAGCCCTTAACCATTCATGTACAGAAAGTTTGGGAGGAATAAATAATGTTATTTTCGGTTCTAGCGGTAAATATGAGCATATATGACAATAGGAAGCTGTGTATGAACGGATTGAGAACGCCAGAGCTCATTATGTATGAATTTCTCCCAAAATAATCCCCTTTTAACCAGCCTTTCATTTGCATGGAGGAAAATTCAGACCATTAGCATTAGGAATGTGCTGAATATTTCTCCAAGTTGTACAAATTACTGAGAATATGGGAGCTCCTTCCACTTTCTCATGGAAGAAACCCTATATAAATGCCTATTTTAATGGAATAATGACGTTTTCCTCAAATACGCCTTATGAATATGCGTAAATTCCATTGTTTTGTGTATTACGGAGTTTCTGCGTGTGTGCCATTTGATGGCGCTATGGTGTTTTGGATTACACAAACCTACCACAAATCCAGTCACACAAAAAACATCAAATTCGATTTGACCTGAAGTGGGTGTAGCATATGTATCGATAGTCTCAGCAAACACGATCCATGCCCTTTCATGTTTGGGGGAGGTGGGATTTTGGCTACGATTTGTGTGACATTCGGAAGGGGCTCTTCATTCTCAAATGTGTCTAAAATTAGACAAGGTGTTAAGGCCCGGTCACATTATAACGATTTTGTTATCGGATTGCTACACGATTCCTTGATTTTTGACTGACTACCAAGGAAAATCGGATCGTTGCACTATACGATATCGTTGTAGTGTGACCGGGCCTTCACATGGCGGTTCACCATCTGGTGTTGCGAATATGTGGGTGCAATGAGAAGAGGTTCAATGTCTTGTTGGAGGCAGTGCCCGAGATCCTGGAATTCGGATCCAGGATTTTGGGGCCAAATAATCACTGTAGGAACAGCGGGCTCTAGTGAGTCCGGATGAGTTGCCATTATTTTTAGGCATATCAGTCATAGGGGGCATATGTCATGCCTTGTCTTATCGACCCAAAACAGTGTATTCTGAATCGTTCCATGTTATTTAGATATTTCGAAGATTATATTGTTGTGTGGTCGACAATTGAATATTCAATATTAACGTGAATCTATGAAATGCAGGCATCCACTCTGGACCTCGTCCAATGATTTCTTGATCTTCCTAACATTCTGGTTCTTGATCAGAGTGTCATCAGTTGGCTATATAGAACACCCAATCTGCCTAGCTACAATTAAAGTATACCTGTCAACTGGATAAATGTGCGTGCATCGTTATCATTCCTGCCTGTAGTTGATGTACCGATGCACCAAATCAGCACAGAATTTGTTATATGCTGCAGGCATCCGATAACCTTACAACGGAACCTCACGTTGGTGAGTAACGAAGGTCGCTCGAGATCCGGCGGTATTAGAGAGATGCACAAAATACACAATATTGACCTCGGCTGACCTTGGAATGACGGCCGCGTTAAACTCATCTTCATCCTTTGGGTTGTTTCCCGGTTCGGTTCGGGGCGTATATATATACTACACCCATAAAGTTTCGATCGGTAGTGGTTACACACCCACTCGAAGCCACTATGTGTGTCGCGCAGATATAATTCATATCACATGTTTCCAGTTATGTCCTCAGTCATTGATGACACGCATTGTCTTGCTGGTGCAACTATGAAAAAATGACTTACGGTCGTTATCGATGATGTCCAGAATGCGGACAAACTCCCTAACGTTGTCGGTCATACCAGCTTGTATCCACTCACAGACATCGATTCCTCCGTCCTTGTTATCGTCCATCACAGAGAAGATGTACCCAGGAGAGAGTCGGGCGATATAGTCAGGGATGGCTCTGCAAATGATGGAATAAAATGAAAAATATTGAGAAATTAACCCTAAATCAGTATACGGGAAAAATATGAAATTAATTCGGTTTTATGAGCATCTCCTAGGGCACAAAATTGAAACTGCAAAATTCGGACCTGTAGACCAATAAGATGGGCCGGAGATGCGAATGTACATATTATGGGGTTTTTCCTGTGATAGGCCATTCTTAGTTGAGTACGTTAGGAAGAAGGATTTATATACTCATTCATCGTACATGTATGCTTATACGCGCGGCAGTCACGATGCACGCACTTTCGTTTCGGTAAGCAAATGAAGCAGCTGAAGATCTTGCGAATATATACTAAGAGCAATCGAGGTTTACTCCCCACCTTCTTTTTCCACTTAGTTTCTGATAGGCTAAGGCTTTCAACATTCTAAACATGTTTTAATAGAGGGGAACATTAAAAAAAACTATCAAACTATATTTTGTGTTCTGTGTTTTTCTGCTGTGTTTGGTAAATTTTCGCTTACTCACTCGCACTCAATGATTGAGTAATAAAATCAAGAGTGTGTGAAAATGGGACATCTTGAATAACATGAGAAGATTAGTGAAACCACTCACTCTAAGTGAATAGTTTCGTGCTTACACAGAGGATCAGTGTAAAATAGCATGGAAAAATGAATAAAATTAGTGAAATAATGTGTTAAACTTGGGATACTCAGAAATGAGTTGTTTCACCCAAAAATGATTTATTAAGTTTCCAGTTCATCTTTGCTTTCGTCCTATAAATCTTTTGCTCGAAGGAAAAAATCGTTATATTGACCTAAAGAATGTGAGTTGTGGAAGTAGAGAAACCCGAAATGAGTAGATAGTTAAATTTATGATCTGTCACATTCGTGCATTATAACTACTGTAAATGTCAATATCCATTATACATGTACACACAAGAAGTCCTCCCAAATTTGGATATTGTTATGAGAATATTATTATGAAACCAATACTAAGCCACGAACAGTTGCGATACACACCCTAGTTTTCATTAAACTTACCTAATTATTATTATTATTATTATTATTATTATTATTATTATTATTATTATTATTATTATTATTATTATTATTATTATTATCATTATTAATATTATCATTATTATCATTATTAATATATTGACTCTGCAAAGAGATCATTGGTACAATAGAGTGATTGGAATGATAAAAAGTAACCATACTCCTGATTGTAATATATGTACGCAGCGAATATTTGATGGCTTAACTTCTATTGTTTCAGAACAGTACATCACGTCTGGTGTCTAAGACTACCAAGGAGGCACACCCCATGCCGTACCGTGTAACGTGATCTGCACTGACTGCCTGTACGTTCTAGATCTGAGTTTAAAGTTCCATACCTAGTGTTCACAATTCTGATCAGTGATGCTCCTCAATATCTAAGGGATCTGATTATCAGATACTCCAGGCCCCTTTCCACGTCCAATGGGATCACAGAGCATGCAGCGGCCATGGAACAATCTGATCGCGATACAAAATATAACTATTTCGCCAGAGACGGACAATATCGAGGAACTACGAAGTCCATTTTGTTCAATAAATATTTTGATTAAGTACATTTTGTCTATCCCCTTCTTCCAAGGAGTACATTCGAACAGTGTATTATAATTGGATACCTGTGCTTTATAAATTACAGTTATTATTTGTATCATCATTATTGTTATTGTTATTATTATTATTCATTTTTTCGATTTCACCTCCAAAACTGTAGAAACAATGAAGATATGTATACACAAATGTAAATTGAATACAATAAAATCTACATTGAAGAGCATAATCCATCAAAATATGTGAATATAAATCAAAACGGGGTTGTTGAAAGGTGAGCAAGCATACGTTCCGAAAAGCATTCTGAGAGAATCCACATGACCATCAAGATTCAGACTATTATTATCATTATTATTATTAAATAAATAGTCTGATGATCGCTTCGGAAAGTATCATCATGATCATTATTATCCTTATCATCACTATTATTATTATTATTTTATTGTTATTATTATTTTTTATTTTATTATTATTATTATTTTTTTATCTCGTTTATTGTGTCTTAACAAGCATGAAAGCAATTACATAACAGAATGAATAATCATCTTAATAAATACAACAACTACATAATAATTCGTACAACATGGCACAATTTCTAAATATTGAGGACATTGCTATAAAATGTCTTCCTTCTACCACTTGTTCTGGACAGTCGTTTTCCTACTTGTAACAAAAATGTAAGTTTATACATGAACTCGTTTATAGAAGGGCTCTCATCATTCAGTTTTTTGCTAAAGATGTAGTATTTAGAAGATCGGATTAGCTCAGTTGGTAGAAACTCAAAACCCATATTTTTGCCCTGGCGTATCAGTAAGTCGTTTCGTTTTGCTTGTTTTGTTGTTTGTGAAGCG
>JAUOBX010280840.1:321-11304 GCA_032360705.1 Eupentacta quinquesemita
CTATGCAGCAGAACGGATTCAACTTTGCCCTGGAAAAGTTCAGCTTTACATGTCGACACATCTGAAAATTCCACATCCTTTTCAGCGCTTGTCGAAGCAAGGGCCCAATTTTACCCTCAGTGGAGCCAAGGTACTAAAAGTCAGGGACTCCCTAAAATCCTCTTTCTCAATTTTCCTAAGAGGGGCATGATCCAATGAGTTATGTGTAATAATCTTGCTTTGTTCACATGGTCAGTCGAAATACATGAATTGATACATGGAGAAGTGACAAGGATGTAAGGCATTACAATGAACATATGCGCTGGAACGTTTTGTATCGTCAGTAAAACATGTCACTGATATCGAAGTACATCGTATGCACTTTATCTCGAATGTAGCTGTTTGATGTTAACCGACTCTAGCTCAATTGAGTACATACATTGAAATAAATATATTCTCCGACATTAGGGCTACTCGGACAGTGGTGATTTTTAGGAGCTCTATTTCTGCGCGCGAACTGTAAAAAAAGTATAATGTCACTATCATTTGAAACTGTGCAATACTGCAATACAATGTTGGCTGCATGGTAGCCATTCTACTGCACCAAAATCAGTTGATTCATTCTTTAAAAAAACTAACATCATCTTTGCTGTTGCATTTCCGATGACGTAGAACGGATGCCGTTCTCAGAGAAAAATCCAAAAAAAGAAGGGAGTTGCAGGCGAAAATTCGATTCATGCGTCAGGTCCGTCCCGTAGCCTGATGGGATTCCCCTCTTCAATACAATCATCGTGGAGGTGCGCCCTCAATTCATATATTTAATATATCTATATATTGGGATCATAATATAACCTCTATATATTGGAGTTATGTTATAACCTCTATATATTGGGATCATAATATAACCTCTATATATTGGAGTTATGTTATAACCTCTATATATTGGAGTTATGTTATAACCTCTATATATTGGGATCATAATATAACCTATATATTGGAGTTATGTTATAACCTCTATATATTGGGATCATACTGTATATATATTGGGATCATAATGTATATATATTGGGCATAAATTATGACACACACGGCTCTCCATACAAAACAGTCTTCAATGTAGATTTAAAACGTGTGAAAGTGGAAGCATCGCGTACTTCATCAGTTATTTTTCACCAAAACCAAGTCCTTCGACCATGAACACCCTTATCCGTATTTCCTCACATTAGCGTACTCGATTCTCCCACACGCAAATGCCTAACGGAATCTCTCATTAGCCGATTTTTCAACTACGTTCCCTCGTCGCCACCTCTGCCACGGTCATTTGTATTCTTTTCGCAGCCAACCGCCACTCGTTCATGCTGAATTCTGTCATTGTCAGCCACTCGACCCTGTTTGGTCCTGGGATTCCAGGATTTAGGCTATGAGGACGCAATCATTCTTTGCATTTCATATTTGACGTAGGATTCGGCGTTCATAATAGGCTAGGTAACTACTCATCACGAAATTATTCGGCTACAGTATGCAGGTGTGACTAAAGTGACTTGTCAAGTCATCACTTTATAGTTCACATTCGCTTCCTGTTCCTGACGGATACATCAGTATGTCAAGCCATCTTGTCCACTGGGGGTCGTCGCAATGATTTCAGCCACATGCGGCGAAAACTAGTTCTAGAAGTGTCTCCACCGCCGGGATCGTGGGATAATCGAGAGACATACGATGTCCAACACAGTGTGGTGAAGCCCAAATGCCTGGATTCAAACAATTTATCTACTGAATATCAGTCTGGAGATCTACTGACTAAACTTATCCACTTCTTCCCAATTAACTGTGAATATTTCTCTGTCAACACCATCTCCGGTATATAGGGGCTCTCATCACCACAACTAACTAACTTCACAGACATAACGTCGGCTCCCATGTGGCGACACGAATTTGATGATTACATGCAAAATAGCAGCCTAATCCACGATAATCAGTGATTATGCACCTCGCTTAGTAATCCTGCCAATGTAACTTTCCGGAAGGAATCTATTCAGAAACTAACAACCTTGGAAATGGCAGCAGCATTACCTGAGACACGTCAGAGTTTAAGTAGTTTGCTATATAGTCATATTTCAACCTGGGAGGCATCTCACAGGATCAGAAGGCACACGGCAATGTATAGAACATCAGAAACATTGGCACCCGTCGTTAAGTTGGGCTCATGTTACAAATGAGCTACTGAGAAATGACAACTCATATTCCATAACGAACATGCGGGGTGATTCCAACCAAACCGAGGAGAATTTCACGGCATCGGTCATAAATGTGATTGCAAACTCGGGGGGATATCTAATCTAGACTAGGTCGGTCAGTAGAGCTCTTGGCTAGTGGTTGGAAGGTTGCGAGTTCAACTACCGCCCGGCTGGCTATTTGTGTTACTATAAGTAGAGAACTTTGTCTCAATTGCATCGTCCTCCACTGCTCCCCAACTCTATGTCCCTTGATAGTTCAATTGGCGGAGTGTTGTCCAAGATGTAAATGTATGAGAGCATGTCTAGAAAAACGGTAGCACGACAAACCAACCATCAACACCAACTTCTAAAATGATGAAGTTATTTAGTTTACATCTTCATTCCAGCAAATTGTGGGCACCTATAGCCCTATTATATACAGGCATCCACTTGAAGAGCTCTCAGCATCATATGTCAAGAGAAAATTGCACGATTTAGCATTTGTTCTTTTATTGTCAAACGCGACGTAGTTGTATTAGTCGTATACTGACTATATACCGACTGATACTGAATACCATGTGGACAACTACAGCGGTCCATGTCCATGTGAAAGCCGCATTTGAGGCAATTTGGTTAGGATGGTTTGCGACGATTTGTTTGCAGTTTGCACTACTCCCCTCTTTTTCGAGAGTGATGGATATCGGCATTGCTTCGGAACACTGCTTTGCCAGGTGACATTGAATGGCTGGGCTAATCAGCAAGTGGGTTATTTATACCTGGAAAATACTCATAACAAAGCCGCGTCAACAACAATTTACTCTCGAAATATGTAGGTATATATATACTTCATCAAATAGCATTATGTGTTCGAGTGTTGATCTATCGCACTCTACCCCTGATACTTTCAGTAATTTGAAGGGTTTGTTGCCTCCGGGAAACAGCTCTAATTGCTACCTTTTGGCGGGATATTATGAATCCGCGATGAAGCGAGCAATCAATTGAGGTTCGAACGAACGAGCAAAAGGTGAATTGAACCCTCTGGAGACTTGATTGATTGAAGTGTGGCTTTGGCAGATTGATACTATATACTTGGCAAAAGGTATCGGCTACGGTGATGTGGCAATTAACATACTTGAATCTGTTATCGGATGATATTTGTATGGCATGAAGCTCAAATTTATTAATAAAGTTGTCATAGTCAACCCACTCAATGTTTGAATGTGCGAAAAATAGTCCTCACAGGCATACCCAAATGCACTGATTACGGTATTGAAACTAAATATGGGGTCAGTTATACATCAGTTCAAAAGAATGGTGGAGACGTTTACTGTACTTGCCGAGCAGTTATTTGCATACCATAGATACCACAGCATGTAATTGAGGCTGATTGGGTCTGAATGAGTATCTATAAAAGAGGGCTGACAACCAAAATGGAAACTTTCTGACACTACTTCACTGATTGTGATTCGATTTCTTTTGCCAGTTTCCCTTTCTGATGACAGTGGAATTCCAACCGAAGCTTTAAGCACGTGCGCCACCACCCCCACCTACCGTAGCTACGGGCCTAATCACCACATAGAGCTGTCGAACAGGCACAAAAGTAGCGTCAATTCATTGTTTGGTCCGAACATTTTAATGCAATACTTTTTATGAGCATTTCTCATGTTTGCCAATAGTACCAACGATGAGTTTATGTTGGGACATTTTATGGACATCACGTGAACCCCGGTGAAGGCTTTCGCTAACTCAATAACTGCAAAAAGGCAAAACAAATATCATTCTTGCTTATCAGAATTACGCTCTCATAATGCTGACTATAGGTGAATATGCAAACAAATCAGCATTGAAAGGGGATAATTGAGTGGGTCGTATTTGCCATGGCGAAGGAGTTCCATCTGCGTCATTATCATGGGAATAACAAGTAACATCAGTCCATGCTTTTCGCCAGCTCCAATTGTACTTAACACTATTGGGTGGTCACCAGCCTTCCTTTATATTGCGACTCAATGAAACTTTTCCTGGTTTAGCAATTTCTATACAAAACAATCATTGACGGTAAACTGACTGACCCGAAGCAGCGAACCACAGGATTCATCATTGGTCACATCAGGGTGAATATCACTCGAATCCGAGTATTTCCACAATGATACACAAAGTTGTTTTAACGAACACTTTTGAATAAAATGGCTGAAAGTTTCATTTTTATTCACATTTTTATCCAGGGTGAAATAGGGAAACCCTTTTCTATGATCCTCATTTTCTGAAATACTATAGTTCCTACTGGACTACATGTAAAAAATGAAGTGAAGAAGAGAACCATGGGAACGATACGGAGAAACCTCATGAACATGGAGAGTATATAAGGTCCTCATCGAGTCAGTGGTGCAATACTGCAATATGGCTGTTCATGTAAATCCAGTCGAATCCAATAGGTTTGCCGAACAACGAGACAGTCGAATTTCTCCCGCCCGAAAAAGTCGTCAAAAGTGTCCCTCTCCTCACTTGAACTGTAATGGAATAAAACTGCCTTGTGACTATACAGGATATATTAGGAACATCGGAACAGGCTTCGAAGTATTCCCTCGTAGAGATTCGGCCAAATTATTATTCCAACGTATCATCATATGTATAGACTGGGAAGTCCATAATTTAAAGTTACGGAACAATTTTCATTGACTCCGATAGTCATTCTCCCACCTGTTTACGTTTCGCTTAACCATGATTGCGCAATGTGACATTATGTAGATCAAGCAGTTCAACTTCATAATTTGGGGGATTCGTACACTCGCAAATGTAGATGTTCTGGACTAGGCCGGTTCATAACCTCCACGCCCAATGTTATACTCTACTAAATTAACAGGCGTCACGGTCTGACAACATGTAGCAGTTCGTATAAGGAACCCATCAATCCTAGATGGCGCCTCATATAGAGTGATCTTCACATCTCCCTTGCGACTGTACCCTAGGCTCCCCATCTAAACATCAGCTGTGCCACTTGTACTGAGCACTTCTCATGCGTACACAATTTACATTATTACCAGAGCCTTAACATAACATAACAACCCATACTGTACTCATTCCATGTATCCTAGCTGGTGCATCATAGAATGACATTCGCTTCCCACTTACGACTGTATTTCATCAGTGACTACAGACACACACACTAATTATCGTCAGCTGCGAATCCCACATTGCAAACATTGTATAGAGTACTGAAGTCGTGACGTCATCATTCCTTGACGGTCCAAACAGAGCAACGACGAATTACGCGAAGTGTTAAAGTCAATAGCATGGACGGCACAACAATATCGACGCTAGTTTTTCACTTCGCATATGTACCCAAACTATTATATTAAAAATCCGACCATGAACAATATCTCTCCCATTCGCCTGGGTATCACGAGTAATAGTTGAAATGCATGAAATAAACTAGCTGGAAGTCACCGCGAGTTTCGGCGCAGAATTACGCAGTGAAGGCATATAGCCTATAGGCCAACGTTAGGACAAACACGGTATCGCAAATTTCGACATTTGCTCACGATAGAACTTTTCACTGAAATATCCAGGCTTTTGGGGGGGCTTAGGAAGTTGCTATGAAGACAAAATGCTGAATATTCTCGTCACTTTTTCGGTACGACAACGTGTGATTAAGATACTGTAAGCAACAACACGTGTACCGATTATGCAAGGAAAGTCTGGACCACAACAGCTGATCGTGACGTCACACTTTGGTACTCTAAAAGGCATGCTCCGTTGAGCGATCCCTCGATGTATCGTATGCAGTGGCGTTGCTAGGAGGGGGCGTCTGTGGGCGCCTGGGGCGTATCTGAAATCAGTTGGCCCACCCATTGCCGGCCCCTCCTCATTACTGGAGATTGTGAGGTAAAAAGTATAATATGCCCATGTTTATTAAAACACAAATTTACGGAATGTGTCACTGATGTGATCTTAATTCCATTAAAAGTCTCGGTAACTGCACAATTTTCCCGCGCTTCGCGCACATTCTATGTTTTCCCATCCGCACAATTGATTTGGGGACTTGGGAAATAAGCCGTTGGGGTGTACTTCTCCTATTGAATCAGGTGTGGTATAGCGATCTTACTCCGTTCTGAGACGAGTGAAAATTAATCCTGTCCGAACAAAAGTCAGGAGGACTCATCACCAGTCACCATGATGGTCCTACACAATAACGGGACAAGGTCAATTAATACCGTTGGTATATAGAAGCATTGATGGTTTCCCGCATATGCGCTAACCTATGATGGTACATCGCTCAGATAGTGCAAATACTACATCGACCCCATTCTTGGACGAGTCATTTATCCGACCCAGCATCTTCACGCATAATCCTCAACGGCATCCCGACAACTTTCGAGGGATCCAAGGTAATGATAACTGCCAAAACCCAAGAACAGAAAGTATCACATTCGACCATATGTAGAGTCAATAATTTTTTTCTCCATGCGTCCTGCAATAAAATACACGGAAGATGCTGTTCCTGCCATCCAGGAGGTCTCTCGAAGACAACCATTTCTTGTGCGCTCCACGTCAGCCTCTACTGGCGATCCGCTAAGATAGTCAACATATTCCAACTTCGAACCTTTGCCCCCACCCCCCCCCCCCCCCTCCCATTACCCCCTGCTGACCCCCTACTGTCTGGCTACGCCACTGCTCGTATGACACTCTCTAGCCTCGACAAGAAGGTCACACGAGATAAAATCATGTCTAGTTCAGTAATATGTGGTATGATTATACCAGGGTTCGACCATCGATCTTCCGAGTGGTTCGAGTCTCGATCTAAATTCACACAAACTCCCATACCGCCAAACATATAGCCCATGCACTTATACGGCCCTGCTTATGAGGACAATACGCATGACATTGTTCGTTTGGAGTCTGTTGTATCACGTCGCTAATTACTGTTTGTAGTACACAACTTGCACACATGATCTGTCACGGGCAGCGGAGCCTAGGATGAACCGTGAGCAAACCTTAGTATTAGTAGTATACACAACATACCGTTGAATACTGCCTGGAGGAGTATATACTGATGTTGATATGACCGTGTTTGTCATGGTTTGGCCCCAATAATATTTCCTTGCCATGAAGTAGAATTGCAATTCGTATCCATCTACATTGCACTCGTGGAAAATGTCTATGTTTTGCCCACTTCGCCCCTGAAGTGAAAAAAAACCGTGATTCAATTACGCTCGAGTAACATATGCAAACTGTATACTAGCAGACTCAGACCCACTATTTTATGACATGCTATTTTTGGGTGTGACAAATTATGCATGGGTGAGGCCCGGTTGGATGCCCCGAAATTGAATTCCAAGCGATATCAATTTGAGGACCACCGTTTCGCGTAAAGGGAGACTTTTTGTGCGTGATGACACTGAATACGTAGCAGCTCATGAATATGATCTCTGATGTGCTTTATGCGGACGATGTTCCACAGATTACCATCGTCGTGCCGAATCGGTGCGTGTGATGATTTTGTCTATTTGCCCAATGTAAAAGGACATAACACAAAATACATATCCAGGATTTTTCACTCCCGAAGAGGGCGCAGAGTTTAGGCAGAATCGTTTACCTTTTTCCGAAACATGAACTTTGTAGGCCTACGTGTACTCTAAACTCAGTTGAGAATGTTGGGAAACATACGTAGCATTTCCAATGATGAATTTTCTGTGTCTGGGTGTATATATTCATATGGATAACAACTTTATAGTAAGTAATGTGTTTTAGGTTTATCTTTTCACGGTAACAGGATATGGAGATTCAAATCTCAAATAATAATAATAATAATAATAATATCTCGCACTTGATATAGCGCTCTATCAAGTCACTGCCTTGTCTAGAGCGCTTTACAGATACAAATTCAAAGACCATTCAGTGCTAAACCTTGAATGAATAGCTAGTTGGGATAATCTTTCTGGAATCATCTCTCAGAATACATTATCCTAGAAATTCTGAGCTCATACGTTACGAACTAATGAATAATAATTTGCAGTTAGTTGAGCGACTGGAAAAACCAGTGGCAATTCGTCACCTCTTCGCGATGCGACGAATAATCACAAAGTAAATCTCAAGAAAAACAGATTATTGGATTCCGAAAATATGTTGACAAAAATATTCTCCTAAAATTCACGTGTTTCTTTCGTAAAGACTTCAATTCGTAATGCAATAATATAGCATGTAACAATATTGTGTGTTCATTTACATCGAGCTTGCAAGTATACGGTCATTTGCATTAGTACCATTTAGGTAAAGTTAGGGGAAATCGCATAAATTACGCAAAGTTGACTTTGCTGTCATGTTTTCCGCGACTGACTATAGTGTACACTCACCAAGTTTCGTTTTAATCGGAGAAACTTGAGATGATTTTCGCATGGAACATGCAAACTGGAGCACATCAGTTATGAAGCAACACTCACTTTTGAACACTTCAATATGTTACTAGATTGGACAAGTGTACAAAATTATAGCGTTATCGCGCTAACGCCTCAAGGGTATACTGCAGGCTCCAGTACATGGGCTTGTAGCTTAGACAAAAATGAACACATCAGTCCAAACCAGACGTTCATACGACGTTCCATCACAGAGTTAGAGGACTTCAAAGTTTGAGCCATGAGCATTGCGCAAGATGGACGCTATCCCATCATGCATTGCTGTACCTGGACTACCCAGCAAATTGCCTTTGTTTTTCTTTGAAATGTTAACATCATTTAATCGTCAAAGAACATATTCGTTCCCCAGAAAACTGCTGTCGAGAGTGAATATGTTACGTAGTTCATTTCGGAAAGATACAAAACAGTTGGAAAACTAGGAATGTTGAGTTCTGAAGCACAATTAAAACAATAAAATACATAAGAAATGTCAATGTTGTCCTGGTGTGACGTCACAAATTATTGCGCAATCAGGTTTTCCATCAATTTTTGGGTAAAAGTGGTGATACTTCGAACGCCAATAACTCGACATAGGGATATCAGATTGAGATGGGGTTTGGACCAATATATTTAGTTTTCCGTTCTCTACAAGGTCACTCCTAATATACTCGAGCCTACAGTCCACCTTTTACGCTGTATTTTCTACTGATTATCCTGTCGACAGGCCATACAGGTGGTCTCTATCTTGATATGAACTCATACATTTGATATTGTACTGGGTCGCCATGGTAAGTGTAGCCTACCTAGTACCTTATCGATAAACCCTATATTGTGTAGACCGCGGTACAATGTGAAGAGATTGACAGGTTGACATTTTCGAGAACAATAATAGCTCGTGACTGCACATTGTGGAGTGTAGAATGCCCCGTGATTATGATTGATCCCTATTGTTTTGAGGTCAGGTGAGATGTCGTCTGAGCCTCTGAGGTGAAAGTTCGAAAGCTGTTGACACGATAAAAGCTGTTCAAGCTGAAATGTGTCATGTAGCTCTCTTATACCGCTAAGTATAGGAGTGTACGAGAACTCTATTGCTTGTAGTGTAGTCCTTGTCAATACGATGATAAATCGGTCGTGTTTGGGCAATTGAGGTAAAGGTTTAAATGTAAACACGTTCAGAAGGCTTGCATTGATCGATATCGAATGCGAGCTAGACTTGGGAGCAAACGATCCTCACTTAGTGTTCGTTGTGTAGAACGGGGGTTCCGTTTGGAATTAAACAGAAAGAACGATATTTTGTTCATTCACTTCTCGTAAACGTGGCAGGCTGATGAGATCTGACTGGATGAAGCTCGAACTTGACATGTGTACTTCCAATGATGACTATAATGTTAGATGTCATTATGGGAATCCAGAAGGCCATTTGAAAATTGTTCAAGTGGGCCTAGTTGTGTTTTGGCAAGCTTTCGTGTGAAGAATGAAAAAAGTAAATGATGGACAACAAATAAAAAGAGTGTTTGTGTATGAACAGTAATTTCACATTTATTGAAAACCATACCTGAAGAGATGAACCTCAACTTTAGTATGTCTATTCCTCGTGATACGATCTCTTCTGCTTATTATAAGAAAGGTCTGAGTGAACGTTCAAAGTCTGAGAATGAGACTGAAATATTTACATCCAGAATGCTGTATATCTCTCTGTTCTGCTCGCAGGGGCTACTGATGTCGATACAACGACTACCAGCAATATCATCACCAGTGTGGCGTCCACCCCTCCTCCATCCTCATCACCTTCGTCCACATTACCTTCGTCCACGAGTAGCGCTGGACTCGAGACGACCGTACCTTCTCAGTCAACTTCCTCAGCTCTTCAAACAACCAGCAACACGTCGCAGACGACGGTCCCTTTGACCACAACTCGTGCACCCGACCCAACCACGAGTTCCGCGACAACCGTTAAACCTGATACTACTACGAATGTTGCTACTCAACAGACAACTAGTCGAACCACCGCACCACTTTCCACTCAACCATCAACATCAGTTGCTAAGACAACTATTGCACGATCGAGTACTGACCAGACTTTACCTCCCACTAGCTCCGCTACAACCCGTACAGCTGGTACTACCACGATTACCCAGCAGACTACCAAGTTAACCACTGCGTCGCCTTCCACTCAACCATCAACAGTAGTTGCTGAGACAACTAGCGCACAGTCGAGTACTGGGCAGACTTTACCTTCCACCAGTTCCGCTACGACCGTCACACCTGATACTACTACGAATTTGGGTACCCAGCCAACGACCAACTCGACCTCTGCGTCGCCTTCCACTCAACCATCAACAGTAGTTGCTGGGACAACTAGTGCACAATCGAGTACTGGGCAGACTTTACCTTCCACCAGT
>JAUOBX010280951.1:0-17429 GCA_032360705.1 Eupentacta quinquesemita
GTAGATCGTGCCCTTGCACAGGATAGAGTAGAGTGGAGGAGAGTGTGTCGTCAGAGTTCCCACGTCTAACCCATGCTCGCATGGATATCTGACGTTAAACTGTTTATGATGATGATTTATGATGATGAGGAAAGAGCTGGTTATAAACCACTGAGGAAGATATCATAGGACTGGTCATGATATAGCCGGACTAGCCAGTAGAATGCGAAGGAGGTGGTCATTACACGCAGACGGCGACATACAAATCACCTTCCACTCATTGTGAGCAATCGGGAAAGCCCTTGGCTCAAGGGTACAACACGACTCGAATTTATCATCTCTGGAATACGGGACCGACGGCCTAATCATTAGGCCACCACGCTCCATGATAGTTCATTGGTCGAATCATGGGTATACACTGCCAGTTCCCATTGTCTCTGCAACGCTTATTGTGCCCACCCAGCCAATACTCTTGTATTACATTGTTTAAAGGCCATCAATTGATCAACCAGTTAATGAAAAGCTACTACACCCACTACACAGCGTATTTCTCCTTTAATATTGATCATAGATTGGGATTCCAGCAGCTACATGGCCTACTTCAAGCGAGCCACCACCTTGCTGGCCCTCCAGAAATCCAAGGCAGCCCTGCCTGACCTCAACAAATGCATCCAGCTCAAGCCGGACTTCACGCCGGCCGTTATCAGCAAGGCCAACATACTGCTGAAGCAGGGGCTCATGAAAGATGCATTCAAGTACTATAAGCAAGCGGTAAGAAGTGTACTATAGAGTGAGTACTGAAGGCGAACAGTAACATTCATGGTGGGGTTTTTCATTTTTTATTTCCATTTCTGTTTTCGGTATCTCTTTGGTGCTTTTCATCTGTCTGTGTTCTATATGCTTGGTTCGAGTCGTCTGAACTGACCTGGAAACTCTCCTATTTCAGGATTGCGAATCTATTGCCTTGGTCAGGAATCGTGTTGCAGGAATGATGTTCAAGGGTGGAGGCATAATAGAGTGAACTCCAGAAGAGCAATGCCCAAAGATGTAGCGGTAGAAAAGAGAGAGAGAGAGAGGGTCGCGACGCATTTCCGATGCGCGGAAGGGTCTGATAGCATTGGACTTAATCTCATCAATCATCTCAATAACTGACGGAGGATCTCCTCCCCGAACATAGGAACAGTATTCCAGCTGGGGCGAATCTGTGCTTTATGAAGCCGCAACAGATGGATAGGTTCGGAGTAGTTTCTAGAGCGGGAAAGGAACCCAAGTTTCTTAAATACCCGCTTGGCAATATCTCCTATATGAGATTTCCAGCTGGGATCAGTCGTCAGACGCATCTCAGGAAGAACTATAGAGTCCGAAAATCCCAGGTCAGAACCTTCGAAAGAGATGTTGCGAACAGTTTTGTCACGCTTTCGTGAGACGGGACGCCTTTGTCAGACCAATGTTTATATGAAACTGGTTTGATGTCATCTTTTATTGAAACTATTGAACTGTCGTTCCATAGCCTATAGGCTGATATAGGATAAAAAATTGCCAGTACCGAATGTATAGCTGTAGTTAGCGAGGGTAGAATGAATAAAATACATTTCTCCAGCAAGGTTTGTCGATAACATCAGTACATCACTGTACTGTTCGATAAAGTAGTCGTCATTCATATTGACCACAGATACCAAGAACCGATACGAATTATTCCCGTGTTATCAAGAAGCTGCAGCCGAGCAGATTACTTTCAGAGCAATACTATGTGTGAACAAAGACTTCTGTCATTCAAAGACCACCGTATATGTGTAAAATACCTCATCACCTGCCGCCAACTGATGCGATCATGCTTATAATGCCGGATTCAAAGAAGCAGGAGTCTTCGTGTAGATTAGGTTATGTCAACAAATGATAGTTAAAGTGAGGTAAAATAGTGGATCAACAAACAGTGATACGACCTAAGGTAGTGAGGTAGCGAAGGTAAGTATTCAATAATCGTTCAATTTGGGGTTTTAGCCAATTCATAGTCCGTCAAAATAGTTTTCTCCAAATCAGTATTACATTATTATTCTTAGTATAGTGAAGTCTTCAAGACATATTTGTCATGATCAGTTATCAGACCTGAGATCGTGCCAGCGAATAGGCAGTGACCTCTATCGAAACGGTTGTATCATTTGCATATTGAGAAAAAAAGAGTCGACGACGAATAGACGTTCACCTACATGTACAAAATACGAACCGCTGAACTAAACAGATAAGGAGACTATATTCTATGATCATAGCAACATAATTATTATTCGTGGTAATTTACCTAAGTTTCTATTTAAAAGTACTTGAATTATTTGTTCCAACGTCAATAAGTCTCGTCGCAATGAGTCTCGTCGGTCGGCTGTACGCAGTTACCGTGGTTGAACTTCGCAAATACAATAACATGTAACAAGAACCAAAAAGCTTCCGCTCCTCCAGGATCTGAGAAAGTGGTTAGATCCTGGAGTTCACTGGTCGTCCGTCGGATGGGGACACAAAATGGCGGTCCCGGGAGCAGGTTGGGTAATGTACACCCCTGCCTCGATAACATCTGAGCACTAGTCGAAAAGAGAAGGCGAGTCATCGCCGGTGCTCATCCACGACCAGCACGGACAGGGTTCCTCGATGAGCCTTCAGTGGCTTTCTGAACCTGTAGCAAACAAACAAACAAACTAACAAGCCATGTAGGATCATAAACACACATCAGCCAAATCTTATAGTGTACATTTTGACTGGAATGCCAAGTTTTTATAAGGACTCGGGGACTCAACTCGAACTAGGACACAAGGTCTCGGACTTGGGGCTGAGGACTCGGACTCGGATGGTAGGGGCACAGACTCGGGTTGGCTGGACTCGACTCCATCACTGCCAGTAGAGCACTGATCATCGAAATGGTGGTAGAAAAAACGGGGAGGGATACTGACCTATGAAGGGTTAGGGGCTGATTGTGATAGTGAGATGGTCATCGGCAATGAGATGAATATCTTTCTCTGAATCTGATGGCAGGGCATGCACTACCCAAGATATGACAATCATATTCCATGAGGGCGAGAATGCTCTGTGAAGCAGAGGTAGCCTTGTGGTGAAGTTCATTCAATACATATAGTAATAATATCCTGTTTCGTGTATAGAGCTTGATCACTGCTTTACAGCGGTCTCAGAGCGCTTCACAGATGATAATAATAAGAAGTGCCCTACAGATAATGAATGTTTTTTAGGTGCAATAGTCCTCACATCTAACAAGACACAACAATTTCAGTGACATCATGAGTGGAAAGAAGTGAATGGTGCTCCCTAGGCTATACACAGTGAATATGATCACCCAACCAGTCATGACAGTATGTGTGTGTGTACGTGTGTATGTATGTGTGTATTTAGGACCCAGCTTGTTTGTTAACACAATAACTCGACCCCACTTGGATGGATCAAGCTCATACATAGTATGTGTGCTCTTCATGATGAGTATGTATGATCCCTATCAGAGAGTAAATGATGGGGGTCAGGTGAGAGGTTATCTGAGTTCAACAGAGGTCAAAGTCTGTCAAGTCCAGAATGTTTGGTCCGATTAGGATGGAATTTGATATGCAGCTTTGTTATGGGGGGCACAAAACCCCTATTGTTTTCAGGGTAGACCCTGGGTCAGTTTCCAGGCTAATTTATAAACTGTGAATATTGATATTTTGGCTAATTTTGGTTTGTTGACAGGATAACTTGACACTACTTGGATGGATCAAGCTCATTCTCGACATGTGTGTTCCTCATGATGAGTGAATGATCCCCATTGTTTGTGCGACAGGTCAGAGGTAATTTGAGGTCGACGGAGGTCGAAGTCTAAAAAGCACGAGTCCAGAATGATTTGTCTGATCTGACTGGAATTTGGTATGTAGTGTCTGGGGTCAGGGCAGAGGTCAAGAGTTCAACAGAGGTCAAAGTCTGGAAATCTTGTCATCATGATTATTCCTGAATGCTCAGTCTGAGAAGGCGATTACAAGAACCCTATTGTTTTGTGGGTTTCCAATAGAATATATAAAGTCAAAAGGTCAATGCAGTCAAGGAATCACTAGGCCTCTTGGGTTCTTGGTTTCATACCAGGATCGTGTTCATGTGATTTGTGTTATTACTATTATTATTAATATTATTAATAATATTATTCACAGTATCCACCATGAAACAACTCTTCAATCTCCTGCCTATCAACTAATTTCATCTCTCACACAGTCGTACAACGAGCAGAATCTCGGGTGGAAGATTAACCTAATTGGAGTCGGTTCGACACCAGTCCCAGTCTCTCCATGCGACAGTCTGCAATGTGTCAACGGAGGAACGTGTGTCAATTTCCCCTCTAATGCACTGTGCAGCTGTCCACATGGTTTCACGGGTGCGACGTGTCAGACAGGTCAGTATTGAGTCATATTGGATCAAGAGTGGTTCTTGCAGTATATTCAGCATCTGCAATAATACAGCTGTGTGACACCATGCGGTGTATCAATGGAGGAACCTATGTCGATTTCCTATGAATGCAATGCGGGCTGTCAACATGACTTCACAGGTGCGATGTATCAGACAGTTCAGTATTGGGTCGTGTTAGGTCAGGAGTAGTTCTTGCAGTTGGTAAATGCAGCATCTGCAATAGTGCAGCTGTGTGACACCATGCGGTGTATCAACGGAGGAACCTATGTCAACTTCCTACAAATGTAATGCGGGCTGTCGACGTGTCAGACAGGTCAGTATTGAGTCATGTTGAATCAAGAGTGGTTCTTGCAGTTAGTACATGCAGCATCTGCATAGTGCAGCTGTGTGACACCATGCAGTGTATTAACGGAGGAACCTATGTTAACTTCCTACAAATGCAATGCAGGCTGTCGACATGACTTCACAGGTGCGATGTGTCAGACAGGTCAGTATTAGGTCATGTTAGGTCAAGAGTGTTTCTTGCAGTTAGTACATGCAGCATCCGTGATAGTGCAGCTGTGTGACACCATGCGGTATATCAATGGAGGAACCTATGTCAATTTCCAACAAATGCAATGCGGGCTGTCGACATGACTTCACAGGTGCGACGTATCGGACAGGTCAGTATTGGGTCATGTTAAGTCAGGAGTAGTTCTTGCAGTTAGTAAATGCAGCATCTGCAATAGTGTCCATGTGACAGCATGCGGTGTGTCAACGGAAGAACGTGTGTCAATTCCCCTACAAATGCAATGTGCAGCTGTCAACGTGGCTTCACTGGTTCATTGTGTGAGATAGATGAGTAGTAAGTCATGCTAGGCCAAGAGTAGTTCTTGCTTGCATTCCGTGCATGCAGTATATGCCATACTGTGTCCATGTGACAGCATGCGATGTGTCAACGGAGGAATGTGTGTCCATTCCCATACAAATGCCATGTGTAGCTGTTATCGTGGCTCTACTGGTGTGACGTGTGAGATAGGTGAGTAAATCATGTTAGACCAAGAGTGTTTTTGCATTTAGTGCAACAGCATGCCGTTTGTCAATAGAGGGATGTGTGTCAATGTCGCTATGGTCTCTGTATAACTACCTATCTGGCTTCACTGATGCAACATGTAGAGTTGGTAAGTCTACTGAGTGGGTCTGCACAGTCAGAAGAGCCACTGTGACTGACTATGCAACAACATGCAGTGTGTCAACTCAATAGAGGAGTGTGTGTCACTGTCGCTACTAACAGTCTCTGTATAACTGCCTATCTGGCTTCACTGACACAACATGTAGGTCTGTTAAGTCTACTGAGTATGGGTCTGCACAGTTAGAAGAGCATCTGTGACAGACTACGCAACCACATGCAGTGTGTCAACTCAATTGAAGAGTGTGTGTCAATGTCGCTATCAATGGTTTCTGTATAACTGCCTATTTGACTCCACTGACGAAACGTGAAGGGCTGTTAGGTCTACTAAGTTGGTCTGCACAGTTAGAAGAGCATTTGTGACAGACTATGCAACAACATGCAGTGTGTCAACTCAATAGAAGAGTGTGTGTCAATGTTGCTAATGATGGTCTCTGTATAACTGCCTATATGGCTCCACTGATGAAACGTGTGGGGCTGGCTGTTAGGTCTACTAAGTGGGTCTGCACAGTTAGATGAGCATCTGTGACAGACTATATGCAACAACATGCATTGTGTCAACTCAATAGAAGAGTGTGTGTCAATGCCGCTATCAATGGTCTCCGTATAACTGCCCATCTGGCCTAATTGATGCAACATGTAGGGCTGTTAAGTCCACTGAGTACAGGTCTGCACAGTTAGAAGAGCGTCTGTGACAGACTATGCAGCAACATGCAGTGTGTCAACTCAATAGAAGAGTGTGTGTCAATGTCGCTTTAATGGATTCTGTATATAACTGCCTATTTGGCTTCACTGGTGCAACATGTAGGGCTGTTAAATCTACTGAGTATGGGTCGGCACAGTTAGAAGAGCATCTGTGACGGACTATGCAACGACATGCAGTGTGTCAACTCAATAGAAGAATGTGTGTCAATGTCGCTGTTAATGGTCTCTGTATAACTGCATATCTGGCCCCACTTACGGAACGTGTAGGGCTGTTAGGTCTACTGAGTATGGGTCTGCACAGTTAGAAGAGCATCTGTGACAGACTATGTAACAACATGCAGTGTGTCAACTCAATAGAAGAGTGTGTGTCAATGTCACTAATGATGGTCTCTGTATAACTGCCTATCTGGCTTCACTGGTGCAACATGTAGGGTTGTTAGGTCTACTGAGTGGGACTGCACAGTTAGAAGAGCATGTGTGACAGACTATGCAACAACATGCAGTGTGTCAACTCAATAGAAGAGTGTGTGTCAATGTCACTATTAATGGTCTCTGTATAACTGCCTATCTGGCTCCACGGACGAAGCCGGTAGGGCTGTTAGGTCTACTGAGTGGGTCCGAACAGTTAGAAGAGCATCTGTGACAGATTATGCAACAACATGCAGTGTGTCAACCCGATAGAGGGACGTGTGTCAATGTCGCTATTAATGGTCTCTGTATAACTGCCCATCTGGCTTCACTGATACAACATGTAGGGCTGTTAATTCTATCGAGTATGGGTTTGCACAGTTACAAGAGCAGCTGTAACAGGCTATGCAACAGCATGCAGTGTGTCAACTCAAAAGAGGGATGTGTGTCAATGTGGCTATTAATGGTCTCTGTATAACTGCCCATCTGGCCTAATTGACGCAACATCGGGCTGTTAAGTCTACTGAGTATAGGTCTGCACAGTTGGAAGAGCGTCTGTGACAGACTATGCAGCAACATGCAGTGTGTCAACTGAATAGAAGAGTGTGTGTCAATGTCGCTATTAATGGTTTCTGTATACTGCCTATCTGGCTCCACTGATGCAACATGTAGGGCTGTTAAGTTTATCGAGTATGGGTCTGCACAGTAAGAAGTGCAGCTGTGACAGGCTATGCAACAGCATGCAGTGTGTCAACTCAATAGAAGAGTGTGTGTCAATGTCACTATAAATGGTCTCTGTATAACTGCCTATCTGGCTTCACTGATGATGCAATCTGTGAGGTTGTTAGGTGTACTGAGTATGGGTCTGCACAGTTAGAAGAGCATCATTCTGTGACTGACTATGCAACAACATGCAGTGTGTCAACTCCATGGAAGAGTGTGTGTCAATGTCACTATTAATGGTCTCTGTATAACTGCCTATCTGGCTTCACTGACGAAACGTGTAGGGCTGTTAGGTCTACACTGAGTGGGTCTGCACAGTTAGAAGAGCATCTGTGACAGACTATGCAACAGCATGCAGTGTGTCAACTCAATAGAGTGATGTGTGCCATTATTGTTCCCCATGAAATGGAATACATGATCCCTACTGTTGAGGTCAGTACAGTCAAGGAATCACTAAGCCTCTCGGCTTCCAAGTTGTATAATTTTATCCTGTCTATTGTTCGTTTCTCTTCACATGTAGCGGCCACAAACCTACCATGCGATTCTCAGAATTGCCTGAACGGAGGCGTTTGTCTGAATTTTGCTTCTTTCTTCCAGTGTATGTGTCAACCAGAATTTATTGGAACACTCTGCCAAAGTAAGTGTCAGAGCAATTTGCATTGGGAACTGGTTGTCTGACTCAACTATCACTCCCTCACCCTCCCCCCCATGGCATGATAGCATGGAGGAAAAACTGTTTGTGGCTGTATACAATAGCATAGTTGTATGATAGCCTGATGGCATGGGGATGAAACTGGTTGTGGTTGAATATAATAGCTAAGCTTGATTGTATGATAGCATAATAGCATGGAGGCAAAACTGTCTGTGATTGTATACAATAGCATAGTTGTATGATAGCCTGATGGCATGGAGGCAAAACTGTTTGTGGCTGTATACAATAGCATAGTTGTATGATAGCCTTATGGCATGGGGATGAAACTGGTTGTGATTGGGTATAATATCATGGTTTTATGATAGCATGGGGGAAAACCTTTTGTGGTTTTATACAATGGCATGATTGTATGATAGCATGGTAGCATTGAGGAAATTTGTTTGTCGTTGTATACACTATCATTGTTGTACTATAGCATAATTGCATGCAGGAAAAACTGTTTGTGGCTGTATACAATGACATGGTTGTGTCATAGCATTATATCATGTGGAAAAAACCTGTTTGTGGTTGAATATAATAGCATAGTTGTAGGATAGCATAATAGCAGTAAAAGAACTGTTTTTGGCTGTATACAAAAGCATTGCTGTATGATAGCATTATATAATTTGGGAAAATTGTTTGAGACAGAATATAACAGCATGGTTGTATGATAGCATAATAGCATGGCAGAAATCTGTTTGTGGTTGTAAACAATAGCATGGTTGTGTAATAATATAATACCATGAAGGGAAATGGTTTGTGGTTGCCTACAATAACATGGTTGTATGATAGCATTATAGCATGGAGGAAAATTTGTTTGTGGTTATATACAATAGCATGGTTATATTATAGCACAATAGCATGAAGGGAGAACTGGTTGTGGCTGTATACAATAACATGGTTGTATGATAACATAATAGCATGGCCGAAAAACTGGTTGTGGCTGTATACAATAGCATGGTTGTATGGTAGCCTGATAGCATGAGGATAAAACTGGTTGTGGTTGGATATAATAGCTAAGCTTGGTTGTATGATAGCATGATGACATGGAGGAAAAACTGTTTGTGGCTGTATACAATATCATGCTTGTGTGATAGCCTGATGACATGAGGACGAAACTGGTTGTGGTTGAATATAATAGCATGGTTGTATAATAGCATGGTTGTATGATAGCATGGGGAAAAACCTTTTGTGGTTTTATACAATGGCATGGTTGTATGATAACATGATAGCATTGAGTAAATTTGTTTGTGGTTGAATATAATAGCATAGTTGTAGGATAGCATAATAGCAGTAAAAGAACTGTTTGTGGCTGTATACAATAGCATCGCTGTATGATAGCATTATATCATTTGGGAAAATTGTTTGTGACAGAATATAACAGCATGGTTGTATGATAGCATAATAGCATGACAGAACTCTGTGGTTGTAAACAATAGCATGGTTGTGTAATAACATAATACCATGATGGGAAATGGTTTGTGGTTGCCTACAATAACAAGGTTGTATATAGCATTATAGCATGGAGGAAAATGTGTTTGTGGTTATATACAATAGCATGGTTGTGTAATAGCATAATATCATGAAGGGAAATGGTTTGTGGTTGCATACAATAATATGGTTATATGATAGCATTATAGCATGGAGTAAAATTTGTTTGTGGTTATATACAATAGCATGGGTATATTATAGCATTATATCATGGAGGAAAAACTGTATGTGGTTGTATGATAGCATAATAACATGATGGAAAAACAGTTTGTGGCTAGATGTATACAATAACATGGATTTTGTATGAGAGCATAATAGCATGGAGGATATTCTGGTTGTGGTAATATACATTAGCATGCTTTGGTTGTATGATAGTATAATAGCATGGAGGGAAAACTGGTTGTGGCTATATACAATATCATGGTTGTATGATAACACAATAGCATGGGGATAAACCGTGTCTATATGTATATTTATATGTATATAGTTGTGCATAATAGTTATTAACCTTTCAACTAATTGTTGTTTTGAAGGTCAATGATTACGTTGTTCATATTTCAGTTGCAGCTAGGTCATAAAAACTTCGATTGTAGATGAGGAAATCCTTATCGAAAATGTTTCTTAGTTTGATACTCCCTGGGATATTTCCATTTGATGTTTTGTTACAGTATCTACCAATCCTGCACCATGTGCTACTTCACCATGTTCCAATGGTGGTACATGCACGGTACAAGGGTCTGCCTTCCAGTGTACATGCACAGCAGCCTGGACTGGAACAACTTGTACAAGTAGGTTTTTGCAATGGGCATCTATAGTATTTGTTATCTATAATATCTGTCTGTCTGTCTGTCTGATCATGCTTGATGTGAAGTTATGATCCATAATATCGATTTTGAGTCTGGTCTGATATCATCTCAGCAACAGAGGTCAAAATATGAAACCCTTATATTCGTAATAAGTTTTGACTACAAATGTCTTGGTCCGGTCCAGTTTCGATGAATTCCAGGGTACCATTCCAGGATAGTCGTCCCCAAACCAGCCCAGACTGGCCGCTCACATAGTTTAGCACCACTGGCGAGTGGAGAAACCGGGGTATGACATTGTCATTGACTGTCAGACATTATCATTGACTGTCAGACATTATCATTGACTGTCAGACATTATCATCGACTGTCAGACATTATCATTGACTGTCAGACATTGCCATTGACTGTCAGACATTGTCATTGACTGTCAGACATTGTCATTGACTGTCAGACATTATCATTGACTGTCAGTCATTATCATTGACTGTCAGACATTATCATTGACCGTCAGACATTATCATTGACTGTCAGACATTATCATTGGTTCTCAGACGATGTTATCGCCTGAGGAACAGGTTGTAATTAATAGGTGACTGTCTAATGGCAAAGGAATCATTGAAGGAATCTTTGCAGTTTTGACAGTATGTGTGTATCTCTGTATGTGTGTGTATATGTGATGCCTAGAGCTGAGGGTTGTGTAAGAGATTTTTCATTCCTTGTTCAAGCCAAAGGAATATGCAGAAATATATGTGTATATGCGATGCCCAGCTCATTAACACTATGATTCAACCCGACTTGGATGGATGAAGCGTATACTCGCTATATGTGTACCCCACAATTCGTACATGGTCTCTACTGTTTGGTGGCCAGGTCAGAGGTCACCTGAGGTTAACGGAGGTCAAGTTCTGGAAATTTTGTTACCATGATGAGTTCAGGGAACTTGATGAAATTCGGTACGGGAGCCCTATAGTTGTCAGCATATACAGGGGGTAATTTTCAGGGAAAATTGAAATATTTTGAAACATTGATATTTCCAAAACTGTAGAAGAGCTGCAATCGACCAAAGGATGGAAAAGGAAAAAACTGTGCATAACTATTATTTTGATTTCCTCCATATTTCCAGCTCCTGTCGCCTCACCTTGTGCTCCTCCACCGTGCCTCAATGGTGGTACATGTACGGTACAAGGGTCTTTCTTCCTGTGTACCTGCACATCAGCCTGGACTGGGACAATTTGTACAAGTGAGTTTTTGTAATCTTCAGAAACACAGGAAAACTATAGGTCGAACAAGGACATCAACTCCCTCGAAATGTGAGAAAGGAAAAGAAGCCCTCGATCACTATGTAGCCAGGTGTTTCTTTCGCCTACTAATACTCAAATGTAACAAGTACTGAGACGGACAGTGGTACAGAGCATTCTCAACATTCTGTTGTTGGTGTATATAGAACAGATGAACGCACTACAGGAATGGGAGCAGAAATAGCTGATGGAGTGTCATCTGGGACAATGTCAAGTTATGCACTTCACCAAATGGAGGAACTCCATCAAATTTGAATAAAAAAATCATGGTTAAATTGGTTTTCCACTTGAAGCACTCTAATCAGGCAAGTATATCAGCATTGAGCTACCCAACACCCTGGCTCGAGTATAACCATGTTGGAGATATCAGCAGGAAAGGGATATGATTGCTTGGGGTTCTTCGTCGAAATCTGAACAAATGCCCACAGCATATTAAGACCTGCTGCTATAAAACATTTGTTCGGCCAATACTTGAATGTGCTGGCGTTTGGGACCCATCAACCAAAAAGAAATCCACTGAAATAGAGTCTGTCCAACTCAATGATGCCCGGTACGTCATGAGTGACTACACCCGAGAAAGCAGTATAACCGCCATGCTTGGAGAGTTGGGAGTGGGAATCACTACAACATCGTATAGTGACTGCCAAAGTGTCCGTGATGCACTGGATCATGAACCAACTCATCAGCATCCCGAACAACGTGCTATCACGTACTGCGAGCAGAACCAGCTAGGGGACACAACCAAATGATCGAAATCCCAAGAACCCATGTACCTAAAAGCTAGTTCCTTCCCCAATACCATTCATTTCTGGAACTCCCTGCCACAACACGTTATCGATTTTCCGTCCATTGACGTTTCCGAATAAAAGTCCATAGCTCATTCACACTAGACAGTTGACTGTATATATGTTTTGTTTTGTGTCTCAATAATTTTCTTGGTCTTTATTGCACAGTATTGGTAGAGGGAAAAGAAGATGATAAAATGTTTTTCATTTTGTGCGATAATTTGTGATATTTCATTTGTTCAGTTAGATTGGTTCAACTCCTGAGGAAAATGATACCTGCTCTACAAAACTACAGCTATCACAGAAGGCTTTAGAATTGACCTTAACAACTTTGCAGGCAAGGCATACCCGACAGGACCTGATAACAGTTTTCGATATGTTCGTAGGGAAAATAGACACAAACTCAGGAGAAATTCTCATTCTGGGAACTGGAAGTCGCACAAGAGGAGATTATAAGGGAATAGAGCCACGATATCAAGTCTAGGAGTTAGGAGAAACACATTTTTTAGAGAGTTCAGAAAAAATGGGATGGACTACCCGAGGAAGCAGTGACAGCACCAACACTATACTGGATCATCAAGGGCAGAGGCCTCCTATCCCTGGATCAGCTGTATTACAATATGGCTGCTCAGGTAAATACAGGTTTAACTCATGAAATAGTTCCATCACACTCAAAATCATGAATTATCTTCATATTGTTATGATTCTTCTATTATAGCTCCTGTTACGTCGGTTTGCAACCCCTCTCCCTGTCGGAATAATGGAGTATGTTCAGCTGTCGGGTCCTTCAACTTCCAGTGCACCTGCCAGCCTGGATACAGTGGCCCCACTTGCCAAGGTAGGGTTCTTTAAGAATTGTTGTCTCACAGCTTCTCTGGACAGGTAAATATGCTCTTCCTACGGTAACAATAGAAATGATGAAAAACATAAGAAAGAAAGGGATGTTCACACAGGAAACCCACTATTGCCAAGGTAGTGCTCTTCAGGGATTGCTGACTTGACGAGAGGGGCAATTTGTACAGCTTTTGGACATGTCAAATATGCCCTTCCTACAGTACAAAAAAAAGATGAAAAACAGGGGTGTCATAGAAAAGATGGGGCTGTTCACCCAGGAAACCCAAGGTAGGGCTCTTTAGGGATTGTCGACTTGACAGGAGGGGTAATTTCCACAGCTTTTCTGGACACTCAGGTAAAATGTGCTCTTCCTACGGTACAAAGAAGAAAAAAAAGGAAAACAGGGGTGTCATAGGAGAGGTAGGGATGTTCAACCATGGGTGATCACCCATGAACAGCCATGACGTGACACCCCTCATTGTCAAGCAAGGATGTCCACGATTTGGCGACCCATGACTAGACATGGTCAGGGCAGTGGTGAAACAAAACTAGGCTTGGGCACCCCACTAGTTTCCACCCCCATGTTATGTCAGAGACCCTGTCACAGTAATTGCCATATTTTCAAAGGAATAACTAGTTGACAGTGACATGGTTTGGCCCAGTCGATGCTATCAGGTGACATGGGTGTCATGTCATGTCCTGGCCATGTCACAGACCATGCCTGGCCTATTTTGTCCAAGGTCATTGAGATACATTCAGGGGACAAAAACTTGGTTTAGAACTTGAATATATATTCTCAAGACTATAAGATGCAAGGAACCATAGTGTCCATGGGTTCTTGCTACAGCACTTGGTGAATATAATCTACCATCAGTCTCAGAAGAGTTGAGGTCACTGGAGGTCATTCAGTGTCTAAATCGCATAGTTCATGCAAATTCCACAGTATTGCCAGATGTAAGCAACATTTTGTGAATATAGGGGACATTTGATCATGAGACACTTGCGGTGATGTCATGGACATTGAGAACCAAATTGCATAGTTTCAGCCACTTTTGCAAGTCTGTCTGATAAGATGGTGAGTATGTTTCCTCTTCAGTATTCAGGCATTTCGTCACATACCTGTAGATAGTGATGTTAAATCTGTCATAGAGAGAGCATAATCTATCTCACTATCCCCTCACCTGAAATTGTGTACCTTGCACAAGCCACCCGCGCACTAGCTACTCCCGGCAAATTTCACCCTGATCTGGCAACCCTAATAAATCTTAGCCAGACTTCAATCCTAATGCTGCTTCTGGCTTCGAAAATTAGTCTTCAAATTACTCCCACAAAATCATCACCGAATACTGCAAACGTTTTTGCAAGAGTCCTGGACTTTGTAGAACAGTATCTTCTCGTGTTTCTGAGAGGACTCTTACTTGCTTCGTGTTGCTACTCCACGTGAGTCACCTGTCATAGAGCATATCACCTCTCATGATAACCTATGAACCCAATAATGTGGTTGGAATTGGGAATTGAAATTAAAATTATGAGATCTGTGTAAAAGAAAAACGATGATCACAATTGAAGAGGCGAGACTAGTAGTTCACAAACCCATTTGTTACAATTCCCGCTCCCAAAAATTCTTAGTGAGGGAAATCCCACCCTGACTTGTTTTCTTAATGCTAACACATCGCCAAACACTTTTCTTCTTTTCAAACAATTTACAGATAGGGCAGAACCATGTGAAGCGTTCCCATGTATGAACGGAGGGTCCTGTATCAACCGTTTCTTTCCCGTAAGGGGTTACCTCTGCGTCTGCTCGTCGGCATACTCTGGGACGAATTGCTCCATTCGAAACCCTGGTAACCCATGATTTCATTTCCCGGGCAAAGAGTGAGGTGGGGGAGGAGGGTGGGGGGGGGGGGGTGGGAAGGGTATGGCTAAGTCACGAATGTGGTCTTGACTCTTGAGTAGGAAAGTGGCAAAGCGATATCAGTGATGTCTGGCTTACAACAGTTCTGGCCTGTACTGGATCTGATTTCCGCACTAATTACCACCTGTGGTGTTTCTCTCCAGAATGTGGCTGTGCTCGCACTGGTGATTGACAAGGTCTCGGTGTCCAGGTTCTGCTGTGGGTGATTATGGGGCGGTAAATATAAGAAATATTTTGACTGCTGTACCTAACTGCCTGCATGCCTGCCAAAATGGTATCGGAAGTGGAACTGTCCTGTTTCGATTTGTGTTCATCTTTGTGAATATAGGTGTCTTAGGAAATATGGCAAGGTATCAATCACTACCCATCGTTGTGTTCTTGTTCTCTCATCATACAGTTGTGGTACCATTGCCATGTGACCTGGCCCCCTGCCAGAACGGAGCTTGTGAGAACGTTGGAGATCTCAGTTTCCAGTGCACCTGTTTCTCACCCTACAGTGGGGTTGTATGTAGTGGTGAGTTCAATAACATTGGCAAATAGGTAATTATGCATAAATTTAATTTATGCGATTTCCCAAACTTTGTCAGATTTTGAACGAAACTTGGTTGATGTGGACGATAGTTGCTCCTGGAAAACATGACAGTCAGTTCAAGGTCACTGGAGGTCAAATGTGCGCAATTCATGTGATTTTTCCAACTTTGCCGGATTTGAATGAAACTTGGTGGATGTGGACGATAGTTGCTCCTGAGAAAGCATGAGAATCATGTGCATATTTCAGTGATGTTCCTAACTTCGTCGGATTCGAACAAAACTTTGTGGATGTGAACTATAGTTCGTCGTGAACAACATCAAGGTAATTTAAAGGTCATCAAGGTGGAATCGACTGATCATAATATGAGTGGGTATATACATGTGGCCAGTTTACCCGCCTGCACGTGGCTAGTTTGTTTTTTCCCTTGACAAAGTCAACGGAATCTATGCCGTCATTAAGTATGTCAGTGCGTGTTTGTATGTGATGCCTGGCTTGTTTACACGATGACTCAAACCCCACTTGGATGGACCAAGCTCATTCTCGGTATGTGTCTTGCCATGATCATGAGCCCTTATTGTTTTGGGGTCAGGCTTGTTTTTAGCTCACACTAGCCATATGGCTGAATGAGGTATTGTGATCATGCATGTCTATCTATCTATCTGTCTGTCTGTCTGTCTGTCTGTCTGTCTGTCTGTCTGTCTGTCTGTCTGTCTGTCTGTCTGTCTGTCGATCGATGTATCTATCTATCTATCGTATTGATCGTATCTAACGCACCTACCGTGTCTTTCTATCTATCTATCGCATCTATAGCATCTATCGCATCTACCGTATCTACCGCATCTACCGCACAAACCGTATTTATATGTCCGTCTGTCCGTCTATCTATATGTCTATCTGTCTGTCTATCTCTCTATTGATCGATCGATGTTAATATCTATCGATTTATCTATCGATATATCGAGCTATAGATATATCGATCTATAGATGGATCGATCTATAGATATACCGATCTATAGATAGACCGATCTATAGATCGATCTATCTATCTATCTATCGTTCAGTTTTTGACATACAGGCGGTGGTATCTGAAAATCTAGCATTTTGAGTGGCCATAAGTGGAATACCTGGGTCTGTTATTTTTCTGGTGCTAGTGATAATTTGGGGCGGCAAACACAATGGTGCAATCTGTTTCTTCATATATTGTATAGTTCTTGAGATGTATGATTTTTCGAGTAACCATAACTCAATAACGCGATATGCTATGAATTTGGGATATGGCTCATTGGATCTGGCGTGCCGAGTTGAATCATATATTGTTCGACTTGAATATATATTACTCGATCCTTGGATGCAAATCCAGAGAAGTCCAATGTTCACAAAATTGTCTCTAATCGCTGACGTCATCGCCCAGTATAGCGTTTTCACTCATCTCGCGAGATGTTCTCACCGAACAACCAACTTCGAAGGCAGGTTTCTCCACAACGGCTCACCCGATTTTTACGGGAATGGTTTCGATCAGTAAAAAGCTCCATTTCATGAGGCCTTTAACGTTCTTCAGCTTGGTCTCGTCTTGAATACTTTGTCAATGCATGCCATGCATGCAGTATATTATGTATACACGTACACGTACTGACTACGCACATTCTCGTTACCACAGTTACTACTAGTCTAG
>JAUOBX010280952.1:0-11302 GCA_032360705.1 Eupentacta quinquesemita
AGTTTAACAACGTGGTTTAACATGTGTGTTGTGTGATGAATGAAATCTCAGTTGTTACTGATCGTGCTATGGGTATCAGGTGGTGTTGTTGTACTTCTGCTTCGGACACGAGAAGATGTGTTCCGTATTTACTGTCATTTAGAACCCAGCGACAGAAATCCGAGTAACTTGAAATGGGATTCAACGAATGAAATCGTACACGTTAAGATCAACTTGTTGTCGTTTTGCGGTAATGCATCAGGCTGAACTACTTCTCCATTTGGATGCGATTAGTGATTTTTACGGATCGTATCAGTCCCACCGGATTGTCTAAAATAATTTGATCTTCAGACAGCTGCTGAGCATACAGGGGACGTTATTGCGAGCATTTGGACCATGACAAGAAAGAACATTACCGATGAGGTTCGCTTATGATATTCACACTCTCTAGTTAGTGTTGACCAGTAGTTAAAATTGATTATCGTGTAACGGATAAATTGCAAATGAGTCCTCCCGGGGGTTTCAGCCCGATTGAATTTGTATTATACATACTAGTATTTACTTACAAATTGACTGAATGCGTAACATAGTGTTCTGAAGAATATCGACAAGTGTGAGAAGTTATAGAGGCAGCAACACAGTAACACACACTTCTTATTCGAAGAAAACTACGCAAATGTTGTGATCATCGCACTATCTAGGGTTCACCAGTAGATATAATTGATTATCGCGCAAGGGATAGAGTGCAGATGAGCCCTCTTGGGGTTTTCTGCCAGCGTCTGATGCACATACTAGTTTTCACTTACAGAATGACTGGATGCGTACCATAGTGTATACCGAAGAACGTCAGAAGTGATAGAAGCAGCAACACAATAGCACACACTTATTGTTCGAGTGGAACTGCTAAAATGTGTTTCGCATCGATATCGCGCGCTACCTGTGCTTCCTTCACTGCTTCTGCTTCCCGTGACGTACCGTACCCAATTATGAGAGCTCTCTTCCCAAAAGCGTCCGTACATGAATCACCCAATTCGAACACTCGCTGTCAATTTCAAGCTCTCATCGGATCCAATCTATATTTCCATTACGACCAACATACCGTCCAAACAAAATTCAACCTGTTCCATTCGGTACCGTGTGACCGTTACAGCAATGACGTCACATGTGGCATTAGCAACTGTTAACTCTGTCAGTTCTCGTTTTTCTTTCCACCAATTTTTCTTCATCAATGATTTCTATAGTGGTTGTCGACATTGTCTCTCCAATATTTTTAACGAGCTTGATTTCTTGCAATCAACTCCAAGGCACTTCAAGTTCATGAGCTAGAAGCTAATGGATCGTGAACAAGTCCGTTGCCTAAAGCTGTACACTGATACGCACTATACACATCCATGTATTGTTTCACTTAAATTTAAAATCTCCTGATCATTTCATTATTTTCTGCACCGTCTTTTTCGCCATCTTCGAGGTAATGGACCATTTCCATTAGTACCTATATAATGAGGACAGAGATCGTGGGTTGGTGAGAGGCATTCAGACGAAGCAATAGGGTACAGCTTACTTGTGTTCAAAGAGGGAAACTGTAATACAACCTGTATATTACGGAGCAGAGAACCTAACTACTTGTGGAAACTAAACTCGATTGAACGTTATGCCTGGTGGAGATTATTTCCAGGATATGATCAATGGACATGGATCCTCTACCCATAGGCCAACATGATTATTTGCCTCGCGGAACGTAATCATGTTTACCATGTTAGTGTTCTATGTATCGAAGTACTCTCTTGTTTCGCTCTACGTAACTACGTGCCCTAGGTATGATCACTGCAATCACTGTAAATACTAGCTACAGATGTCAGCAACCAGGGGTTGTCTAATGTTTTAATGAATTTGATCAATCAAAACAATCTCCGCAGAAAAGGTCACAATTCGTAAATTTAACGACGCATGCCGACCCAATTAGTACACCACTGAGTGTATTGATATTTGAATATTGGAAAGTGTAATTAGAGATATGGCACTGATGCCGTCTGAGTGATATGGTGAGTCAATTCGGAACACTTCACCGCAAGGAATTCGAGTTAATTGTAGCCTTGTTTCATCCCTACGATGGACACGTCAAAATCGAGGGCGAGCGTCAAGAGCAATAACATTAGAAAACATCAGTCAACCATAGGGTATCCAAAATATATTTACACGGGTGATTTAATCCCAGTTGAATAGTCCGTTAAATCATATTGGACATATGAGGTGTGAACAAGCATACACATGTGAACAACGTTCGGCAGTTCCGCTGCAATACTGGAGACAACGACGACGAAGATTTATGCAAAATCGGTTATAAGGTTCCAAGCTAAATCATAGTATGAGTATGGATGGATACTGCATATAACTCCTTCGTAAAGCAACGCATGGTCAATGCGTGGTGATGTAGCGGTACAGCACCCCTAACTGTTAATCTTTCCTAAACAGGTATAACATAAATAAATGATAATAAGTCTGAGTAATGAGACATGCAGTTTATGTCTACGAAACATCCAAGGAACAAACATTAGCGGCTACGGTGATATAACGAGCTCTAATCTCTGTTTTATTAGCCTACAAAGTCCTGTTGTTATTTTGCTTGCAATAAAGCATGTCGGATACGAGCTGTTTTCATTTTCATGTCATCTAGAATTTAGCGAGCGAAATCCGAGTAACTCACAAAAAGGATTCAACGAACGAAATTGTATACCGCGTACTACTTCCGTTTTGCGGTAATGCGGCCGAATCACATTTCGATTTGTATGCAATTAGTGAATTTTACGGCTCGTATCAGCCCCACTTGTCTAAAATAAATTGATCTTTGGAGCACGGCTGAGCATACAGGGGACGCCATTTGCTAGTATTTTGGGTTATGACAAAAGAGAACATCATCGTGAGAGTTCGCTTATGATCCTTACACTCTATAGTGTTCACCAGTAGTTATCATCAATATAAATGCAGCGACACAGTAGTACATGATTCTCGTTAAAAAAACTGCCCAAATGTGTTTCGCATCGAAATTGTGCTTTGCTTTTGTTTCCTCCACTGCTCCTGTTCCCGGGACGTACCCGATAATTTACCTACAGTACCAATTATGGGAACTCACTTTCTAAAAGCGTCCGTACATGGTTCACCTAATTCGATCCCTCGCTCCTAATACAACTCGCTCATCAGATTCAATCTATTTTTCCATTACGACCAACATACCGTCAAAACACAATTCATTCTGTTCCATTAGGTACCGTGTGACAGTTACAACAGTAACGTCAGAATTGGCATTAGCATTTTTTCCAACTCAAGTGTCGTCTTTCTTTCCACCATTCTTCATCCATCACTGGTCTCTATTTTGGCTGTCGATATCTTCTCCCCAATCTTTTTAGTGAGCTTGATCTCTCGCAATCATCTCCGAGGCACTCCAACTTCATGAGGTAAAAGCTAATGGCTTGTGAACGAGTCCACTCCTCACAGCTGTACACTGACACGCAATCTACACATCCTAGGTTGCAATGTATTGTTTCACTTTGACTATTTTCTGATCAATTAATTCCCTACTGCACCGTTTTTCGCCATCTTCGGGGTAATGGAAAGGACTATTTCCATGAGTATATCAAGAGGACGGGAAAAGTGGGGTGGTAAGAGGCACTCGAGCGGTGCGATAGGATACGATGTTTGAAGAGGGAAACTGTAATATAATCCTGAACTGAGAACTTAACTACTCGTGGAAATTAAACTCGATTGATCTTCATGCCTGTTGTCTATTGCTCTTAGGATATGATCAGTGGTAATGGATATTCTACCCATATACTATTAGTTGCCTGGCGGGACGTAATTATATTATATCACCATGTGGGTGTTTTATGTTTCAGATAACTGTGTTGCTTGACTCTCCGTAGCAATATGCCTTATGGGTATGTCCACTGAAAATAGTCCACATACAATTCTTAAGTTAAACATGCCAGGCTACCAGGGAGTGTCTAGTTTTTCAATGAATGTTGATCAATCAAAACAATATCCGCAGGGAAGATCACATTTTGTTACTTTACCGATGTACTACAGTGGCGCCATATCATGTGTCTTAGAGGACGTAAAAAAATACGTTCACAATGCCCTTGTGAGCGAGACTTTGACCTCTTGACCGGCTTCATATATCCATCAAATATTGCAGCGAGTGGCGAAACGCCGTCGCCATAAGAAAGTATTTCAGAAAACGAGGACCGATGGGAAGTTATGTCAGAATCAAACTTTTATATACGAAAATGCTACATTTCATGGTTACCCTAAGACGAACAGTCACTAATTAGCAACAGTAACGGACTGGTTTATGCATGTGTATGATTTATTAATACTTACTACTGTGCGAACAATTATAATCAATCTATAAACAGAGAGTGTGTTCGTCAATGATTTATTGTGAATTATATATAATCAGGTTACCGTACTTAGGATGACTAGATGTAAAACTTTCAAGTCAGACCATTATTGCTATGAATTTGTTCACTCATAAATAACATCGAGCCGTTATCGTGTGGACGAAAGCTGTAAGATCGTACACCTTGTTGCATCGGGACTGATCCATTGTATGAATTGTTAACATATATACAAGACGTGAAGACGGTCACGTTCGGATTATAGGTTGCATCATATATCGTTCAAGTATAAGTTCACTCAAGCCATACGATACGATTCAATCACGTTATTACTCTCACCTATCTAAATATACACCTGCCCAGCATAAGTTCGAATGCCGTTTCGAGACAAAGTTATTGAATTTATCTCCGTATTGCGATTTTAATTATGCGGGCAAATCAATCGGTTCGGTAGAAGTTGTGGGCCGTTGTAAGCAATTATCTCGGTTCCTACGATGTTGGAGAGAAGTTTAATCATTGCCAGGGAACCTACTATAAATAATGACGAGTATATCAACTCAGATGTTAAATGTTGATCACTCCTACGGAGTGCGTATATAGTAATTGGCTACAGATACGAAGGTGGCGCTCGACCTCGATGATGCCATTCCATGAAATTACATAGCTTTATTTGAGTTAACTGCACAACACTCAACACTTCATCATGTTTCCTGTCAGGTTTGCTGAGGAACAGCGATTCCCGCTGTACACCGACGTTGGTTCCCGAAACGGTGAACAGCTCATGAGCTCATGCTCCGTACGACCATATAATGAAGAAGTTGACATAGTCAAAGGGATGATGTATAGGACGTCATAGCAATCGACTTGTCCTGACTGGACATGACAACTTTGCAGGAGTAGTGATGACCTGCGTTGTATGCAATATTTAGTGGATGAGAAGTGTCATCAGGGAGTGCATGTTTGGATACAACTACTAAAATTGTATTGATTATTCATGTTGCGGTGTTATTCTGGGTAGTTCCGAATGGTCCTCCGAATCGATCAGTGGTAGATTGCCTCTGCTACCGTGACGTACTCACTCACCACCGGAACCAATTACCTCGAGTTCTAAAAGCGTCGGAACATGGAGCGTCTATGATTCGATTGCTCTCCAACAACTTCGAGTACTCATCAGATCCAATTTGAATTCTTGATTACGACCATCGTACTGTCCAAACAAAATTCAATATTTTCCATTAGGCACAATGTGACAGTTCGGTAGTGACGTCACATTTGCCATTAGTAAGTTTCAACTCTTCCAAGTTTCTCCATTTCGTTCCTCCATGCAATATTTATCACAGGGTTCTATTTTGGATGTCGATATCTATTCCTCAATCTTTCAGCGGGCTAGATTTCTTGCGACCATCTCCTATGCACCTTGAGTTGAAAGCTAATGATTTGTGCACGAGCCCATCGCCTTAAGCCGTCACTGATACGCAATCTACATACCCATCTGCCATGTAGTGTTTTACTTCGATCGTTCCTGTTTTATTCATTCGTTTCTGTACCTTCATAGTCGTCGTCGTTGAGTTAATGGAAAAATGTTCCGAGAATTCAAAGAGAAATGGTAGAGTGGGGTGCTCGGAGGAATTGGGGCAAAGTGGTAGATGGAACAGACGTGTTTAGAGAGGAAATAAATAAATAATAATAACTCAGCAAAGTTAGCCAAAACGGAACCTAGCTACGACTACGACGAAAATTTAACTCGGTTGCTTCTGGCTGTTCGGAATATTGTTTGTGGGGTCTCATGAGCAAGAACAGATCTTAATGTTAATCTTTTCATTTTAGTCTGTGCCAAGGCGGTGCGTTTGTATATAGCGCTTTCTAATTTGAGTAGCATTGAACCCGGAGTAATGTCCCGAGGATCGCTCGCTAGTTGTTTTCATCTTTCGGTGCACAACATTGGACAACAATATCCTCGAGTGGTGGTGTGTGTTAAAAGAAAAGAACAATCAAGTATGTTTTGCTGGAAGACTGTAAATTCACATATGATCAGTGGTAGTATCTGCAAAGCGCTTTGAAACCGCTGTAAGACAGTGAGCGCCATATAAAAACCGTATATTATTTTTAGTATTATTCTTGACTACTCAATACATAAAACACCTTTGATGTAAAAAATAATCTGATATTCATTCAATTCATCGAGCCAAACACACGGTTGCTTTAATGTTCTTCACGTAACCTGTATATTGGTGGGATAAGTGTTCCTTTCCGTAAGTCAGGTTCCCGAACGAGTGAGATGTTTTCCATCAAAATCACATACGGAAGACAGTTAGTGCGCGTTATTACACAACACTCGAGAAACCGAGCCACTCTGAATTGATTAGGCACTTATCACTTGAACAGTGTAATAACGATATCGATTAGGGGCACATCACCTCTGGTGCCCCTCCTAGCAATGTGAATAATTACTCTTTCAACATAGTATGTAAACAGGTTTTAGGTGATGGTATATTTCATGATGAATATTCCGACCTCGGGACGTCATAATGGTATATGGAGGGAAAGAGAACATTACTCGCAACGTATATTTATGTATGGGGAAGACGACCTGTAGTAACTGCCATAAGGTGGTGGTTGATACAGTGCTGCTATATTTATTAACCCACTATGCATTATCATGATCGTGACTGGAGGTATAGTAAATTGAATAGGAGAAACTAGAGGTTGGATTAATAGTTTGAATGATTGAGACGACAGATTAACAAGAAATGTTAAATACATAGAAGATAATCAGTTCAGAATCGTTTAGTTAGTTTTCAGTTTATGCTCATTTTGCTCACTCATTTTGGGCACCATGAACTAAGCAAGCGAACATAAAATATTTGAGTTTATTTATGTTAACATTAGGCAACATTTGCCGTTAGGTGTGAGATGAGGACATGCCACTTCTAGCACTCCTCGCACATCTTCATCCCAATACATCGAGACTTACAACCCTCATATTAGAAACTTATGGTTTAACCGGGATGCCCTTAAACGCCTACTTCGGTTACCCAAAAAAGTTATCAAAACTATCATGAAGTACAACTAATTGTAACGAGCGGTACAAATAGGTAATTTGAATTCTTTTTTATTTCGTCCTATTTGTAAGTGATAATTTCGATAATTCATCCTACAGCAGCTAAACAACATACCAATCCATAACATATTGCTTTTTCGCGCGGTGTTTCCTCGTCAGGTCGAACCATTTTCATCTCAGCAATTAACCCTCGATGGTAGTCGCAAACGAGGCAGGTGAGAGCGGGAGGAAGCGCAGGGAAATACAGCATTATCATTATTGGTGTTGGGGTTCACTTTTGATACACTTTCTTTTTTAGTTGAAACGTGGAACACACTGACATTACACACACATGATCGAAATAACAACTAAAGAAGCCCGTCGTTTTCAGTGATTGTAATCAGTACAGGAACAGATGTTATGGTGTTTCTAATCATTCCGGTGGGAAGTGAGCACTTCGATAGCGGTTCCTAAAATTGAATACAACATGACAATGTGGATCAATCTACTATCCCTTACCGATTAACATGACTGTAACATTGATAATGATCACGACGCAAAATCTGTCACTGCTTCAGATAAACCTTACCCAAATCTTATTGAAAAGTTGCATTACTGACATATATATATAGAAATTAACAGAATGGTTAATAGCTGTCTATAACCACACCTGTTTAGCACTCTTTCTGTAGTTTTTCAAGCAATCACTTTACTATTCTGATATATCATATTTTATATAGCGCCTTCTGCCTGGAAGAGCGCTGTGTGTCACATGGTCAAGTTTATCCCGTCGAAGGTTCGACATTGTCTCACGTAATCGGAACTGCTTTCCGTTATGATAGGCAAGGACCCAGTTTACTAGGGCTAGATCTGAATTCCGATTCGGTATGACTATATAGAATTGGCAAGGATGAAATAAAAAAAATCATGACGTCAGTGGTCACAGATGCAAAGTTGGCTGTGGACTCACCTCCAAAGGCGCAATTGCCGAATTTTATGGACATGAGGTAAGTTACTATTCCTTATTTTCTATTGGTTCGCTTGCCGGCGCGTGTACTGATCCCATACAAGCTGACAAGGATGCGTATTTAGATACAGCACTATCATCAGCTGCAAACCCTCACCAATTCAAGGGTGACCTGAAAAGAGGGGTCATTACAAACAGACGGCAACATACCCCCCCCTCATTGTGAGCAATCGGGATGAAGCACCTTGCTCAAGGGTGTGACGCAGACTCTGGATTATCAGCTCGACGCTCTAGCCAACAAGGCTCGATAAGAACAATATACCTAGTTGGATGACGAGGGAAGTTTTCCTGGCCGTTAAACCCAAGCGACATTTATGGCGTCTATACCGTTCCGCTGGTGATTCGTTTGATTTAGACCAGTTCAAAGCTCAGCAAAAGCTAGTCCAGCGTTTAGTTAATGGAGCTAAGCTGTATTTCCAGAGGCAGATTGCCTTCAATATTAAGGAAAATCCTCGAGCGTTTTTCTCTTATGTTAGGGGGAAACGAAAGGTTGAGGACAGCGTTGGTCCATTGTTAGATTCTGATTCGGGTAGCACCATCAATGACAGTCAGGAGATGTCCCGGGTTCTCAACATTTATTTTTCGTCTGTTTTCACTCAGGAAACTTAGACAATTTCGATGACCTCGTGGTTGGTGTGCCTCATAATAGTATTGAAGACATAGTGTGTACACCGGATTTGGTGAAAGAGAAATTGCTGGAGCTGAATAGTAGTAAAGCTACTGGTCCTGACGGAGTATACCCTTTCATTCTGAAGTCTTTTGCTGACAAGTTGTCTGTTCCATTAAGCTATTATTTTCAATAAAACTCTGCAAGAACGCCAAGAAGGTGTCGTTTCAGGTGACTGGAAGAGAGAGAATGATTCTCCTATATTCAAGATATCATTCATTCGAGATCATATGGTCAATTATTTCAATGAGTATGGTCTCATCCGGGATTCTCAGCATGGTTTCACTTTCAGGAAGAGTCGCTCATGTTTGACTAATCTCTTGTGCGGTTGATAACGGCAATGCTGTTGATATAGTTTCTCTGCACTTTCATAAAGCTTTTGTTAGGGTGCCTCATAAGTGTCTCTTGCTCAAATTGGAGTTCACATCTAAGGCCACCCGGAAATGTAAAATCTCCATCCCCTCCATTCGACCCCTACTCCCCATACCACAAATAATGAACCACTCCTTTCTTGAAAATTCCTGGATATGTTGCCTCCCCATTTTGATTTCCCTGGTCTGGAAACCTTGAGTAAACACGATGATTGGTGGACAGAAAAGTGCAGAGACTCCATAATTGGTATGTAGGTTATGGAGTTCATGATGGGATTATCTGGTCATCTGGGGTCAACAGAGGCCGAAGTCTGAAAACCTTGTAAACATTAAGAGTGAATGGAACTTATATTATATATTGGAACATATTTGGTATGTACTGTAGGTTGGCCTGCTTAGTCATATGGAGTACAAGATCCATCTGATCCAAGGTCATATGGAGTAAACATATTCTCAAAACTATCTCACACACGATAACTATTGAGCAGATAGTTGCAGAATGGGAGCCTTAAAATTCTTTTCAAATAGTTCCCTAATCACCACCCCCTCCCACATCCACACTCGACTGTTGTCATATAAACTGGTAGACATCCCTCTAAAGTGTAAACCCACAGTGTGAACAATGAGAGGCCTATGGTTAATCTCCCAGGAGAGAGCTTCATGTATGCAACAAACAGAATGAGGCACTAATTGACCGAGTTGACACATGATGTTATTAATATGAATCTGTGGTATTTCACAGGGAGAACGAATATATCAAAATATGATTGACCCCATTGAGTATGATTTAATCTACCTTAAATTACAGTTATCATTTGAGACTATAGAATCTAAATGATGAAACGATGTGATGAGGTATGAAGATTAAGGGTGTTTGTATGCTATGGAAGGTATATTAAATATTGTTATGTTGTCCATTCAGAACTGTAAATAAATTCATTGTACGAGCTAGCAGTCAAACTACTGTATGAACCAAGTATGGAGTCTCTGCCCCTTTTACTAGTTATGGTGTTCACAAGGTTTTCAGACTTTGACCTCCAGTGACCCCAGGTGACCTTGGACCAGACCCCAAAACAATCGTGGTCAGGGTTGTAGCTAGAGAAAAATTAGTGCCGGGTATTTTCACTGAGCAAGTGGGCAGTACATCATACAAAAAGCATACTTTTGGGGGTCTTCGGGGGCTCGCCGGTACGAACTGAAATGTTACAGTTTAGAGACAAGTTCTACTTTATGTTGATGTATGGTCATGAGATCGAGGTATTGAATCATTATTACAATGCTTTCGACACTCCCCTGCACCCCCACATCAATAAAAACAGCGGCTGGGCACCTTCTGGCCCATAGTGCTGGGCGGCCAGTGCTAGTGCCGGGTGCCCCCGCCCGCCGCCGCCCGGCGTGGCTACAACCCTGATGAACACCCTGAAAGATGACTATCCAAATCAGCCAACAATACGAGCTGCTGCTGTGAGCCCAGTGCATTATACGTGTTGTGGGTGTCAGTACGTACACAACTAACTTAGCGTGACGCATCGTCTGCTACAGGTTTGTTTGCTTTTTGTACACAAATTTATCACTATGTTGATATGCTGCAAACGGACAGCTCTTACTACTGTTTTTACACTTATTCCCACGGTCAATATGTTTTTCGACGGGCTTAAGCTGTTCCTCATACTTTCCCCTAAATTTCCTGCTATTTACACCATTTGAAATGCAACGAATCGCATATTCATGCAAACCCAGAGAAGTCCAATATTCACAAAATTGTCTTCAATCGCTGACGTCATCGCCCGGTATAGCGTTTCCACTCATCTCGCGAGATGTTCTCAC